>UZAN01041708.1:0-15569 GCA_900618425.1 Echinostoma caproni
CAGGATTGGTCCGTTATTCTATTCTTGATTGGTTATCCGGAAGCTGTACCACGGTGCGTGAGTATTTGTTGCACGATCACCACAGATATCTTGTTCTATATCTCCAGAACGAAACATCCAACAGACACCAATTAGATACTGCTCAAATGCTTTTGATGAGATCTTTTCAAAGATAATAAAATCAATGTCAGGAAATTGAGTACATTGCGAAACATTACTCTGAATCCATTGAACTAGTGGTGGAAACAAAGTGTTTTGATACTTATGGGAAATATTTTTATCCATCAATATTACGGCAATGAAATGGGAGAGTAACTGTTTTTTCCTTTATACTGCATCTGTACAGAACCTAAAAGGAATTGGAATTAATCGTTACACGCCCCCCCCACACACANTATAGCTACGTTAACACAGACAATGATTAAATCAAAAACTATATTTTACACAACCCAGAATAATTATTCAAGTTTGTGAATCATCACAGCTTCATACACACAACGCTTCATGTACTTTTGGTGCATTCAAAGAGTGGCATGCTCCACAAACTGAAATGGTACGTAAATGGTATAAATATTACTTAATTTATTGGTGCGTCCAGATATTGTGCCTCTCTTTCTTCTTTTTCTGTGCACTCTTCTGTTGACAAAGTATTCAAAATCGGTTCTCGTAGCTCGGGTGAACTGAATTCTATTCCACCTGTTCGCCGAGCTTGGTAATTTGTTTGCAAATGTTTCATCACCAGTCTAGGTGACATCATCGGTGTTTGTGAAGTGGCAGTCTTCTGCTTGTATCCGTTTGTTTAAATGTGTGTTCTCCTCCATCGACTATTTTTGTCCCTTGTTCTCATTGTATTCGACTCGGTTCGCCGTTAAACTGGCACGTGGGGTGAGATTGGTAGAGGATGTGGTTGTCCGTCCGTCCTGCTTGCGGTTTCGGTCCGTGCTCAGGTCAATGATTGACCTTTTTGTTGCGTCATTTGATCCTTGAGTTGCATTGGCGTGTACACGTGATCCAATTAGATGTGTCTGTTTATTGAGTTGATTGAGGAGTGCCAAGCTTCGAGAAATTCTCTGGAGGGTTTTGACCGGGCTTGGTCGATAATTTTCACTGAATCGAAGTCAAATTGATGTCCTTCTTGATCCTCGTGGAGGGAAATCAAAGATAGTGGGTCATGTCTCCTGACTGCACTGTCTAAATTTATGCCATAAGAACGTTGAACACTGTAAATTACTTTTAGTCCCCTATTTTGATCCAGGAATAGACCAGATAAACATTTGGAAAGAAAACATTGTTCAGTGATCAAGGTTACTTTTATTTGTGATTCCTCAACTGAATAGAATTGTGAGTGTACCCCGCTTGGTTCAACGTCATGAAGTCACACAAAATATTAGACGTGTAGACAATCAGTCCTTACTTTTCCGAATGCTTTTGAGGATCGGTAGCACAGGAAGTGTGCATAATAAATGTTAAATTTGAACACTTCAGTAACAAGTGCCCCCAGCCTAACAGCGTAGGTTTTAAGAAGGGTACCAGAAAGTGAATCTGGTTGACGAAGTGTTTACTGGTGTCTGCTATATGAACCTTGAGCACTTTATTATTAAGTACAATTTGGCTTAGTGTCATCGGATAATGAGTAAAATACGTGAAGCAAATCCGAAGTCTAAAACTTCAATAATTGTTAATTGTAATGTTATGAGATTTTGTTATCAAAATCCCTTCGGGTTCTTCATCCAAATGGACCTGAACTGAATAACATTCTAAACGATCGACACAAATTATTTATCAGGTGACCGCTACAACCTTAAACACGTTCTGGTCCGGGCCGCGACAATCACAAACACGCCATGTGCTTTGTTGTGCCCTGTGATGAATAAGAACGTTTTCGACAAGTGATCTGTCGTTTGTTTGTTTGTTCTTGCACTTGTTTGATGGTTACCATGAGCGACACTGAATCTAGTTTCTGTGCTCTAAAGAGTGTGCATTAATGGTTGTTTGGTCTTCACTGAGTATAGAAAGTGATTGCTGATAATTTTGGTGGTGGTGGTGGTGGTGGCGGTGGGATTAGAGCACAAGTCCTCCAGTCCGGTGACTTTTACCACTCGGCCACCACCGCTGTTGAACTAAAGGTTCTGAATCCATTTTTAACTCATCTGTTGAACTTGTGGTGCCCTGAAGTACTAAAAAACCACTCCTTTTTCTCAGTCTTTGAAAATGCTAAACAAATGTGCAATTTGATTAAGCAGTCCGAGCGGTAGCTACATTGATCCCGTTAACTTTTCAATCAAGGACAGGAGACCAAGATATCGGGTGCTGAATTGATATTAAATAAAAATGTGTATAGATTCTTTGTAGGTGTTTGTAACTTTTGCAAAACTGTTTTTGTAAGTTTAACTCTAGCATGAAACAGTTTATAGCAAATGAACACATTCGGGAACTTCTCCAAAATATCAGCTGATGCTGTGGTTGTGAATAATTTGTTAAGTGTCACGGTCATTTACCGTCAAAATTTCTCTTCACTGCAATGAATGCGTTCCAGACAAGCGATCGCACCAGAATCAGGAAGTCATTTTTTTGGTATCTTCCTAGTGGCACCCTTTGCCGTTTTGTCTAAACTAAGGGCTAAAAAATACGACTGAACACGGGCAGCTGGAAATTGAAAAGGTGTAATATTTATTCCGTCATTGCTTCTACATCTATCATCAAACTTAAGCGAAACCCTGCATTGCTTTGGCAACGACTCGTGGTCATTTAGCCTCGATGTACAAACTTTATTAATTCCACTGTAGGAGAGCCAGTTCAAAAAGTATCGGGATATTCTGAGGTCAACGAATGTTGAAACATTTTATTTTCTGACAGTTTTGTAAACAACATTGTTGATTGTTATTTTTGGTGATGAAACGTTTACAATACAATTGACAAGCTCGGCAAACAACTGAACATCGTTGTATTTTCTACAAATGTTGATGTTGCAAAGCTTGGTTAAGAAATGAGAAGGTATGGCGACCGTATGCTGTACAGGTGACCGTCGTAATGGTATCAAATGCCGCAACACATATTGATCAGAGAAGTATTAAACGGTGCTGCTGTATCTACAAACCATTTGGCACATCTTGTATGACTTCAATGTTTCCATATACACTGTGGTACTCCCATAAGTAAAATTCCCAAATGTAACACAATGCATTCACAAGCCTTGACATGAATGAAAAAATGAAATAATAAGAAAGCGATTGCTTTGGTGCGGTATCACTACTAAAGTTGAACACAGTTGTTTAGCCGTGGATAAATTAATATTTCAAAGATAATAAACATCGTTCACAAAAGGCACTCTTGTCAGTACACCTTTTCCCATCAGTCTTTCACTACAACCGGCAGTCCCTGAGCCTCGACCGTTGTAGTTGTGTCCAGTGGTGCCGCGGTAATAGACTGATGATAGTAATGGGGGTGTATTTTTGTTAACGGTGTTTTTTTATCCTCGGACTTGATGGGAAAATGAGTAGTATTGTATCCACCTTTCTGAAACGAAGTTCACTATCGGTGGACATACGTAACGGTAAGCACTCACTTTTTCGCGCGATCACTTCGATTTATTTGAGGGCTTCTGAATGCAATGCAATACAGTATTTGATTTACATTTGAAACTTTTACGAACAGGAGAAACGCATTTTACATTCCCCGTGTATTATCGTCATGCGACATTCGATTCGCTGGTGGTAGGTCTATAACAACACCACGATAGGCTGCAGTCATAGACAACAGGACAAACAAATCACCAGACTCCTGATAAAACTGGCCTCAATGAGCAGTTGGTAGCCTAGCCACGGGGACATACAGAAAAGGCAGTGACTCGAATCTTACAACGGGAGATTGGTTTGTATATTGTAAATCGGAGAAAAGCAGTAACATTCTGTTGTTATACGGTCCTGTATCTCCCCGTCTGTTTACTAATGCATTGAAATCCACAAATCTAAGATTTCGCTCGTTAACACAGTGTGTGTACCTTAGGTTTCACACTGCACTCCATATTCCAACTCCATGATCATTTGCTTGCCTTGTATTTGCCATATGGACAAAACTGTCAGTGGGGCTTTACTGTTGTGTCTCATGTTTTGGCTCAGTTCCCACAGGAGCTTGTGCTACACTCCGGATTGTGTATACCCTTTGTATATTTTTATGCAGTCACGTAACCCCTTCACTTTGTTCTTTGTGGAACCCCAAATTGTTCAGCCTCACGGCGATCCGAGGAAACTATTTCATGCACTGATTTGATACCTTATTCTCACTTCTTCAGCTTTGTCTAAATTAGTGTGTATTTCTTATATTAATTTCTGTAACAATGTCGTATCTGACAAAAGTTGTTTTCTTCCCCCCCCCCCCACAATTTAATTTGATCTATGCTCGGAAATCTTTCGGTCATTGTCATTGTTGTATCCGGTATGAGTCAGTAAGTACGCAAGTAGTGAATTAAGTAGTAATTACATTTCCAGTATGTAAACGCAAACGTAGCCGGTGAGCAAGCAGTGCGTCAACACGCAGACAGGCAGGCACAGAACTGGCGCAAGTCTTACCAAAAGGAGTGTCATCACGCTGGGCAGTCAACGAACCAATCAATGAGGAGAGATCAATACTGACCTCTGATTCGTTGAGGTGGATCGACCTTGTAACAGAGTAAGTCCGCATGACGTGCGTCCGTGCGTGTGGTGGCAGGCCGCAACGGTCAAACACGTGATGCGCGGTAAACGTTTCACTCGACCGCAGGCCACAACAGTCATGTTTGACATAGATACGTATCTGTCATAGATCGGTTTATAAATGACCCGTATCTTTTTATATTTTCATTGGGTCTCCATATTGATGACGGATCATATTAAACTCCTACTGATTTCTACCTGTCTGACACAATCTTGTTCCGAACGATTATGATCAGTTGGTCGAAATTCATTTCTGGACAAGCTGAGTCATTATTGGTGATTGAATCTACTCCATGTGGAAATTCCATTCAACTAGTTACGCAGATCAATTCTCAACAGACGGGACCAGAATTACTGCGCTCAATCAGCTTAAACTCGATTTTACTGAGTCTGTTGTCCACTGTATCGAAGAACAAATGCGTTAACAAGCAAGAGAAGAATATTAGTGCATCAAAAATCAATGAATAAATGACCAATTTTGAAATTCCGTGAGTGGCATTGTACACAGAGATCACCAAGCACGACAAATGGTCACAACACTATTTGTATTCCAACTACAAATTTATAATCCATTCACGTGCTACTTGATTTGAAATTATAAAACGATCGACTTTATGCTCACAGTGTTTCAAACATTGCAATGTTTTCTATGACTAAAATGTATACTCTAGTCATCAACGTCATTCATAAAGGCAACTCATCCCGTTACTACACTAAGCATCAATCGTTAATGTTGTGCCAAGGCCTGCGGTCCAAGTGTAAGTTTTCTGTCCGCTCCATAGGCGCTATCGATTGACCAAATGAAGCGATCCACGCTGTGCTATCGATCGACTAAATTAAAATCTCCAGCCAAAAGATGAGCGTATAATAAGCTATCCTACGTCACGAACGATCGTTCTTCTCCTTTATAAGACGAGCTGCAAATCGGAAAGTGCCCCGTTCAGATTGTAACGACAAGTGAAACAAATGAGGCACAAACCTACTCGAGAAAACCGCATTGATTGAACACGGGTGGTGCTTCCACTTTTCAAGATGCCACAGTGCAAACTGAATCTCATTAATGGTTGACAACGATCAACAGAACAACGGAAATTCCAGCCCATTGCAACGCAGTTAGTGTTCCTGTAGTTGCGTGAATCACTTTTGATTGCGAATTCCAGACACATTTTCGATTTTTCATCTCCAGTTTCTTAGCTCTTTGCATTCTGTTTTGGATAGAGTTAGACAATAGCAATTCAGATTGCACTTAATTGTTCGTCAAAATATTGTATCAGTTGATAAATGAAAAATCACCTTCTTTATGTGTAACATTGTTGACTCATTACAAATTGATAGAGGAACCATGAGAGAATCGGTCATTTCTATAATACCAACGATCCAGATAATCAGCCAACTTTCGCTTACGTAATGTGATGATAATGTTTTCCTTCGCCTGTCACAGATCTACCTCTTTTGCTCTTCACAGTAAGGTTAACAAAAAGACTTACCAGTGAATCTAAAACAACTTCCCGAATGCCACGCTAATAATTACCCTTTGTTGTCTGAAAAGAAAATCATGATCACTTAAACAGTTCCAAGGAATTCCCAATAAACCTATAAAATCGCACAGAACTGTGGAAACCAAACTTAGTGTCCATTCGTGATTCTCAGTTGCAACCCATGAGCTTTGCTTATATTCACCTCAGCATGAAAATTCATTTGTCTTCATTTTTTGATATCATCGTCAAATGGTACTGCCAAACGAAATGCCATATTTCCTTGGTGAATTTTACACCCATTTTAAGGTATATAAACGATTTGATTGCTCCGATCGAATTTGTTCATGAAGAGCACAAAATCTGAACATCTTCAACCGTGAGTAACTGCGATGCGTCTATTAGGAAGCCTTATACATACTGCCGTGTTATTTTGGATTGCTTACTTCTCTATTTCTGTTCTTAATAATGAAACCTCCACGGATCAGTCACGACAATTAAAACATAGGTGACAGAAACCCGGAAACAAAGGCTTCTTACTAGTGTCTTACAGTATCTTCATCGCTGGTTGAAGCACAGAAACCAATTGGGTAATAACATATATATATATATATATATATATATAATGAACTAGAGGCAGAGGCTCATTTGGTACCATTTCTTCCCTCTAATCGGTTGTCTCAGTTGTTAGGCCTGGTTCGGTTAATTAACTCAGGATAACTTTTTCACATGGCTAGGATTATCATCACAGCGAACCGGAGTTCGTGTGTTAGAACCTCACCGCTATTCCCCATTTTCTGTGTCCCCAGAGAGCTTTCGATTGTTCCCAGTCCCCTCCTTGAATCTTTACGGTACAATTTCAAAATTCGATAAATGAAGTTTTTAAATAAGCACTATTATCACACACTATTATGCTGTACTGCAGTTTCAAATAAAGATATTTAGAGGAAACCACTGCGTTGCGAACACGACTTGTTTTCAGTGATTTGTTTTCTTTGGATAATACATCACAAATCAAAATAACCATAAACAGTTTTGTCAACCATTAGTTTATAACAGGACAATCAATTGACATTTAAAAATAAATGTTCCCCGGGATTCTACCCACATGGAATATCCTAGAAAGTAGAGCTGATGTCAAAATCAAGAGCGTAATCTCCTCGTTTTTGTTGGAACATCACCCTTGTTCCCGTATGACACGAGGCACACTTCAAAACATGTCTGCTGATGTCAGATTAGCCGAATTTCGTTTTTCTAGTTTTATATAGTGAATCTCTTTGCCTGTGTGAACTGTGATTAAAGACACTTGTGAATAGAGAAGGAAACAGACTAAACGAAACATCCATAAACGCCCCATAAGCAAGTGTTAATGCTTTTCATGGATGGAAATGCACATGCAACAGCTATCAAACTAGCGCTTTCGGTCGGACGGATCGAACAGCGCGATCGATCGAATCAGGATAAGCCTGGTAAACGCACTGGACATTATAACAACTGTCGCTTGTTGTAAATTGCTCTTGCTTGTGTGGGTCTGTTGGTACTCCTGTTAGTTCGTCCTCAGTGTGTGCGGCAGACGGACAGCACTGGCTTCCGAACCGTGCGTTCAGCAGCTATTGATCCGCTAATGTGCGTGTGCGCTGCAGTGATTGGTCATTGCGTCGACAATCACACACGACCAGTTGGACTGACATCGCGCGTGTTTGAGCGGTCAATAGAAACACGAGCAACAACACCAACCGCAGACACACCCGTACTGATAACCCTACGATAAGGCTATCTATCCATGAGGTTCTCTGACATTTTTTTACCATAACTTAATAACCAAACTTTCAATCAGTCTACATCAAGGTTCAATCCACTTGGTTGTTTGAACTGTATCATTTCGATTAGACTGATGCCCTAGGCGCAAATTTGAAATCCGGAGGCGGGGTTAGGATTTCAACTGAGGAAACTTTTCCGCACGGTTTACCGCATATTACGTCAAATGTTCCGTTTTGTGACTTATTTTTTAAAATACTCTGTGGTAGACCCATTGCTTCTGATGCATCAATCGAAACAGAGTCCGGGACAGTACTGTGGTGGGGTAGGTTTTTGGTACAATTCGACTCGAACCACGATTCATTCTTCGACAATAGTGAGGCTGTATTCAAAAAGTGAGAGAAGAGCGAGTGAATAATCTGTGCGATGTTTATGACTAGAGTAGCTTTACTTGGCGATAAACGAACTAGGACCAAAAGTTTGAAGGAAAAGTGCCGGGTGAAGCGGTCATTCATAATGAGACAGGTAGTTTCAAAGGAATACGAATCAATCATAATCGTGGTTATAGCAATGCTTATCCCAGTGTGTGGTTATATAGTCACGATCTTTATGGCGAGTGAAGTTGCCATAGTCTTTCTGCACACTAATTGTGTGCTTGTGAAGGCAGTATCTGGGTTATTCTGGTGCCCACTCTTAACCAACTGTAATGTCCCTCATCGCTTAATGCTAAGGGCAGCATTGCAGCGTGCAATCATTGTTTTGGACAAAAACATCCTCTGGTGTCTGACATTTATTAACAACATTAACATTTATTTATTTATTTAACATTTATTACAAATATCTACGAAATGATATAGAACAAAGAAATATGGTTATTTAGGCACTTTGGCCCTACTTTTTAAAGAAATTCGTATTTTGGCCTTCGATCCAACTTTCAAACCTATTGAGAAAAGGAAAGGCTTCCAGCACTTAAAATTTCCTGCCTTTATGAAAGGGGCATTTTTAAAGTCATCTGCGTTGCTGATATGGTTAGATTTTCACCCATTGTGCTCTCAGGTGGAAAATTACCTTGTATTATCCGTGCTGTCTGTGTCTCAGATACCCGGGTTTGCGCGAAATAACCCGAAAGTAAGGGGTAAGAGTCGCGACAGTACACAAATATAGTCCACACTGCCGATTAGTTCCACCATGATACAACTGTCCTATACTGTTTGTTCGTCGGCACATTACTTTATTAGTTTTGGGCATCCTCTTTTTTGCAGAAATTCTCTGAATAATAAATCTTTCCAACCCCGTATGGTACCCCGACTAAATAAAGTTCGTTCACATCTCGACAGAGGACAAATTGAGAAGTGAGTACTGTGTACTGAATGCATGCTCTTGCAGAATAACCTCTTCGTGATAGAACCATTGCTCATCCGGCTGATCCCTTAGAAAGCAAAAGTACTATGGATTGCATTGTAAATGACGTCCGAGGGAGAATGCCGTCGAGTACTTGCAACAGTTTGCATATCTCGAGTGAAATACAAACCTAAATCACTAATTGTAACTTTCAGCAGTTTATGCTCGCGTTTGTTGAAAATTTCACGCTTTAGGAGGAGTCGAAGCAGTGTCATAGCGAAACAGTTGCATGAAAAACAAGAAAGAAAAAAGAAACATGCAAGTTCAGTTTACCATTTTTCTTCTGATAACGTAGTTATATTTCATGGTCTAGTTTAAGACAAAAGTCATTAGGCCGACTAGAAATCCGATCAATACATAGCAGTGGTGTACTTTAGAATACTTTATTCAATGAAATGTCAATCCTGATTAATGTATACGGTATAGATGACGGATATTCGCGTTCTGATGTGAATAAATCAATCAGTTGCATATCCGATTTCTGAATAAACAAACGTACAACAGAAAAAACCATTTCTAATTTGAGTCAATCTGCTTGTGCACACGGAATCGCATGTTTCTTGGACTAAATTATGAATAAAGACTAGCGTCCACAGTAATGTCATTCTTTGGCTTTAATGCATTACCCGGCATCCTCATTGAACTCTTGTCAAACATTGGTTAGTCTTAGCGTGCTTTTTACTCACACGTTCAGTTAACTCCAATCCCTAACTGCACTATTTAGCTGCAACGATTGCGTAAACCACCGTGGGATTAGTTCAGTTCCGATAATCATAAAAGTGTTGATTTCTGTGATACTTCGCCACCTGACACCCTTAAGGGAGAGGAATAACCGCGAACAACAAGCCGGATTCCGACCAGGTCGAGGGTGCGTCGACCAAATCTTCACTCTGCGTCAAGTCCTCGAACTGCGTCATACACATCGTCGGCCAACAATCGCAGTGTTCCTTGACCTAAAAGGAGCCTTCGATTCAGTTGCCCGTCAAGCTCTTCTGGGCTGCTCCGCAAAGAAATGCCGCGGAAGTATGTAAACCTATTGCGGTCGTTGTACCTACATACTTCTGGTAGCGTAAGGGTCTACGGTGTGGTAAGTAAATCGTTCGAAACCAGGAGGGGTGTCCATCAAGGGTGCCCTATTTCGCCATTCCTGTTCAATTTCGTCGTAGGCGAAGTATTGGAGAACACACTTACTGGTCTCCAGAACGTAGGTATTGAATGGGCAGCTGGAGAAATGCTGTGCGATTTAGAGTACGCTGATGACATCGTATACCTTTTCGAGTCTATGGAGGATGCACAATGCGCTCTTGACAGACTAGCAAGTTCTGTATCTCCTTTCGGCATGCGCTTTGCACCTACAAAGTGCAAACTGAAGCTGCAAGACTGGATGTCGTCTACCCCAGCGCTGATGCTTGATGGTCAAGAATTAGCTGTATTGGAATGGTTCACCTACTTAGATAACTGCGTTTCAAATGAAGATAGCATAGTCAATGAAGTTATCGCCCGCATTTCCAAGGCCCGAGTAGCTTACGCAGGATTGAAACAACTTTGGTGCAGACGTGATGTTTCGTTGAAACTGAAAGGCCTCGTATACTGCGCCAGAGTGCGGTCAGTTCTGCTCTATGATTGCGAGACCCTAAATTTGCGCGTGAAAGATATTCGTCGTCTTAAAGTATTCGACTGCAGATGTTTACGTAGTTTGGCGCGGGTTGGATGGAGCGAGCTTGTAAGCAACTCTGAGGTGAGGCGTCGCGTATTTGGTAATGATTCGATGGAGAATTCCTTGTCCCATCGAATTCAGATTAGTCAGCTTCGCTGATTAGAACACGTATTGCGCACGTCCAGCCATCGTCTGCCGCACCGCACCTTATTCGCAGTTCATTTCCGAGTCATAACCCCGGAGGCTAGTGCTGAGATTACCTACGACCGATACTCGCAACAAGCTCGCATAGATGGGTTGTGCTATATCGTGCAAATTCAAAATGAGAAACGGTCGGATCAGCTGTCCGGTAACCGAGTGGGTAGTATGCCTGCGTTCTACCTGTGAGGTCCCGGGGTCGATCCCCAGTTGGGTCAATGGATTTGCACTGCTGATGAAACCCAATCAGGTCGAAACAGCTGTCCAGTGCTTCCCAGCCTTTCGGCTCACGCTTCGTTTACACGACGAATTCATCATATAAACAAAACAAATCCTCCACTACTCTCATGCAAATCAGAGTTAATTTACTACTGTGGAAAAATCATAGAAACATAGAGTCAGGGCGACATAAAATTGGTAAGTTAAGAAACAACAGGTTTGTCCACACGGGCCCCAGGTGGTGTTCGAACTGGGAGCGAGTGACTGATGTCGAAATGCACTTGGATAAGATGGAGTCTAGAGAATACGATAATGTCTGACAGAGTTTTGTCACCTAAATATCTGAGCGATTTCGAGAGTATTCAGAGGTGCTTTTGTAATAAAGTAGAAAAGACTATAGGGGAAAGCACATCATAATGGTGGCTAGAGAACCGCTAACACACAGTCCGATACAATATGTATCATGATTATGTTGCGGTCTGCCAACAGCAATGGATTTTCGCCACGAACTGCTAGTAATCAAGTTGACAGGTATCTTTTGTAGAAACGTAAATTGCAGTATCCATCGTTAAACTTTGCTTGCTCGCGATTCCCTACTGAGCCACACTCACACTCACGAGCTGTTCCGTGTATATTTTCATGCTTAGAATTTCACCATGTGTACACTAGAGACAACAAAACGTACTACCATTCTCTTTAGACGTGGTATTGTCAAAGTAGGGAAACTATCATGTGATACACAGAAGTGGAGCAAGGTAATTGTTATTATTTTTTCCCCTCAAAATACAAACAACACCTGAGGAATAGCAGGTCAAACTTATGATTTTCTTCGGCCATCAACTGTTCTAACAGTGATGGTTTTACCGATCCTGGAACAGCGCTTGTCTAACATCTCTGTGCAGATAGGTGCCATTCAAAAGCGGAATAAGATTTGATTAGACCAGCTCGCTTGTTTGGTGATGAGTCACACAAACCAACGCTTCACCCCGACCACCAAGTAAACCCACTTGCCGCATTGCTACCAGGTGTGTCGGGCATATGGCGCGCTCTATCGACCCATCTAACACGATCCATCTATCGATCCATCTACGCCGAGTGTCACAGTGTGTGACCGTATGTTCACTGGTATTGTGTCTGCATGTTTGTGCTAATCTTAATAGCTCCCAAGTGTGTGTGAGTGTGTGTGTGTGTGTGTGTGTATCAGTAAATGTAAGTTGGCTTGGCTTTGTGTTTCCGTAATTCGAGGAGCGTTGGGAGAAGATATGGCCCAATGCAGATCGCATTTTTCGGTGCCATTGGCGGGTACCGATGTTGTATAGGCAATGATGGCCGAGCTAACTACGACGTTTGTGTCATGTGCCATCCCCAAACCAGAACTGAACTCCTGTTGACACACAAGGCAGCAGGTCAATGCTTATGCTGTTGTGAATGGGCTTGTGTGCGCTCTACGGAGAAAACTCTATTGGACAAGTTAGTGTAAATTGTTTTGCTTCCCAGTATCATCATTAATAGGTTTGCACAATGTGTCCTGGATCATTTCGCTGAATCTGTACACATGCAAATCGCAGTTAATGTGATCATTAACATACGGTGAGAAATAAAAGAACCATAGGTGGAGAAAGATTGCGGTCAAAATTACTCACCAACCACATTTGTTACCAAGGTAGCGACAAAGTGATAAACCATTCACGCTGTTTACGTAGTTGGGGTTGGTAATTTGGAATGGTTTGTGCCTTCGTGTATCTCAGGCCCCTGGAGTTGTTTGTGTTACAGAGGATTCTGAAATCGTCACGCAGCATGACAGTGCTTTCTTTCTACCAGGTGTTGTGTGGTGGCCCGATGGCGACGTCACCAAACTATCACCCCGGAGGACGTATGTTCAAATCCCACCACCACCGCCTGACATTCCCCATCATTTGTTGTTTAGCCGCCCTTACTGAACTTGGTATCATTGTATATTCAGTGAAAGAAAGCAAAAATGAAAAAAATGAGGGACAACTGCGTTACTGACTAATCGAGCTCATTCCGGTCTGGCTTCAGAAAACAATGAGTGGGGACTTCGGAATTANCTGATGACCCATAGAAAACTCAGTTAATCGAACAGAACACCTGATCGAAATGAAGCATTGTGTCATGCTGCGCCACGCATTCAAAAACCTCAACAACACAACACTAGCCATTTCAAATTACCATCCCCAACTGTGTAAACAGCGTGAATGACTTATCACTTTGTCGCTACCTTGGTAACAAATGTGTTTGGTGAGTAATTTTGACCGCAATCTTTCTCCACCTATGGTTCTTTTATTTCTCACCGTATGTTAATGATCATATAAACTGCGATTTGCATGTATAACGATGCAGTGAAATGTTCCAGGATACGTTGTGCAAATCTGTTTTTGGCTGTTCCTTAAGGGAAAACTGTGCTTCCAATTAATTTTTTTTCTGTGTCCATTTGCAGATCGAATTGATTAGCCTGCATTTACCCGCTTGAGGCAGAAAAAGCTCCAAATTTGTTTTTCTCCGTTCAGGTCAAACTAACTTGAATCACATGGTGTGCACAGGATTGCTTTATTATTTTGTCGATTGTCTGCAAGTCTAGGGAAAGACTATAACCTCCAAACCATCGTTAAATTAGCTCATAAGCGGGGAAATTTACCATTCAGTTTGACGGTTCATTTGGAGGCACTGTATTTGGTTGGTCTATGTTGATCATCTTTTTTTAATTGTCCATAAGATGAATCACCGTGCAAAGGGTGAACCTCTCACTGAACCAACATACTATAAATGGGTGTGTGGGTGTGGAAACGTCGACATAAGAACCGTTTTATTGACCCCAATTCCAAAGAATGAATGATTGATTGTGGGTAAGAAGACAGTGAGTGAAAAAGTTTTCCGTAGTTTAACGGTTCGGGGAAAATGTAAGATCCTACGGAAGAAGTACGACAGCCATTAGTGACAGGAATCTGATAAGGTTGACTATCTGCCTGTGTACGGGATGAGCCGGCAAAAGTTACAGGAACAGGGACCGCCGAGGCAAGGTCCGAGGAGCAAAAAACGAATTTATGAATGATCGTCTTTGGTGACTGCATGTGACTGCAAGATTCAAGAACTGGACTTTTTACAATAGAAGGTGTGCTGGAATGAAGAGCTGTTCGGTGAGAAATTTAAAAGAAATCATTTTTCCGCACAGCATGCGAAGTTAAATGAGATGCAAGCCAAACAGCTTTACGAAGAAGTTATAAGGAACAAAAAGAAGAAGTCTATGGAATGTCATTGAGTGGAAGCAAAGTATACATATGGAGGTAAAACGAACGGTGTTTCAAAGAAATTGAAAGAAAGAACGTTTTGGAAGCATTGAATGCAACATTATTGAGGTAATGGGGTGACCGTCAAAAATTGGATTCAGTTGAAAAACATGGATAGGAGATTATTGATGAATTGAAGAAAGATGTAGGAAACTTGTAATCCAAGTTATGAGAACTGAAGGATATCTGAACACAGGCAATTTCGCCAACAAACCTTCATTCCACACTTGGTCATAGACGTTGAGCGAGAACAGGCGTGTTTTGCCGTGCTCATCAAGTACAATCAATCGGGATTGTGAAACAAGTCACTGGTAGATCGAAGCGATCAAAAGCCGTCTTGACGGTCGCTCAGTGGTCCCTCACATCCGAGAATCACACGCAGTCGTTTGACGATGCTAGTTTCAAATACTTTCCAAAGAACGAACGTGAAGGGCATTGGACGGTCATAGGCCATGTTAGAAAGGTCACCACTTTGGGAAATATGAAATAGAGTGTTGCCCAAAAGGGTCGGAAAAGCAGAAAGCTGGATGGATAGACTAAAATGATGATAGAAAATAGGAATTAACTCGGGAGTATACATCTTTAGGACTATAAGTGGACTGCCATTCGGACCGGGTGTTTCACATACTTTCAGAGAACGCCGCGTCTGGCCGATCCCCTTAATGTCAAAACAGGGGATGCCAATGCAAAAAGAAGTTATAGGGGTAGGATAGTTGTGAACTGTAGATTTGGAAGGGAAGCGGGCAATAAAAATATACCTCTTCTCTTTTGGTTCACACGCGAGACTACTCGAGGAATTACAGATGCGAGATAAGTTGGAAAAATGGCAACTGCTTTAGCCATGGACGGAAGTATTCGGCTATCT
>UZAN01041708.1:16462-29735 GCA_900618425.1 Echinostoma caproni
CTTTTATCCTATTGATCCATAGCAATCGTTTGCTGTGACTTGATTGGCTGCCCCATGACAACCATGACTAAGGAACAGCCAATCAAGTCACAGCAAACGATTGCTATGGATCAATAGGATAAAAGGGACGCAAACAGCCAATCGCAACCCTCAAACAGAATTATATAAGCCTTGTCCCACTGAGGACTAGCGCTTCTTAGAAGTCGCACTGATGATGTTGCCTAGCTTGGCTACGAAACGTCCGCGAACCGTGCTTCTAGCTCGGAGAACTCACCAACACCAGCATAACAAAATGTTTAACGGAAGAACCAAAATGCCCGCGAAGTTCTTTGTGATTATTCTGCGAGTGAGCAGGAAGAGAGGAGGTTGTGTACTGTCATGCTTCATATTATGAGATGAAAACCAGCAACCATGATTCGGNGATTCGGAGACTTAGGGTGGCAAGCCACATAAGGACTTGATAGAACAGGAGGGGTGGTGATCCGATGACAAAAGAGCCGGTTTACCACCAGATTATACTCGATCAGATATTCTTATAACAGAAGGAAAGTGAAACTGATATTTTGGGTAAGAGCTGATGAGTATCGTCGGTAAAAGAAAAGTGACATTGTGAATTATTACAGACGAGAGGAAATTTTTTTCAACAATCCATCAATTTTCTTTTCTACTGTATCGTTCCCGTCTGAACAGAGTGAGGATATTTTGCGGCCAACTAATAAGCACGGAATGCCATTAGTGAACTCACACTTCTCGCAAATTTTAACCATTTTTCCCTCTTTACGCAACATACTATCCATTTATTGGGCTCATAAACGGATTCAAGCTGTGACTCAAAGAAATCAAACGTGGCTATTGTATCAAAACACCAGGATCATCGTTTGGTCTGTTCACAGTGCTGATTTGAGTCCCAGTTAGGGAGTTACTCGGCAAGACAATTCCATACAAACGCAAGAGTGTTCGGTGCTATCCACGAGGTAGACCAAAGTCATGGAAAATAACTGGTATACTTGGACTATGTTTTTCAGTTGTTGTATAGTTGTTGCATGAGGTTACCAAGTAGTTGTTTTATCATTTGGTCAGGAGTGTTTGAATCGAAAACGTTTTACATCGACGAGACGCAAACTTGATGGGGCGAAATCGATCCTGACAAATCAAAGTTCAATTCTATATTCGAGCTCAATAGACTGATTGAACTAGCACATCGAAATTCATAGCTCCAAATTTGGATATTTGCGAAAAACTGTTAACGCAAGGGTATGTGCGAAACGCGTATCATGTAATACAAAAATCGGATATTTGTGCAAAAATGTTCTAGCCTTATCGTAACAGCCCTTAGCTTGGCTGCTTCCCCCTTCCTGAAAACTGTATCATTGTGTATTCAATAAACGGAAGCAAAAATGAAAACTATATATGATATACATTTGTTCACTAGAACAGGAATTTCTCGGACATCATCTGATGTTCATGATTCCTTGCAAACTTGGAACATCATGTGTAAAGCTTGGTAACCGCGCCAGTAATATTTTATCGTAAGTGCTTGTATCCCACTGTACCTTTTTGTTTCATGACGTTTTGTTTGCTTTGCCTTCCAGGTTAACCTTTAACCTCAACCTACGGAAGACCCGTCTGTCAGTGTTTCCTCGCCAACCCGTGCACCGGATCCCTACCGCCGTTCCCTGCCCTCGTTCGTCGCTCGCAAAGCCTTGTATCGTCTCCAGCTGCGGAAATACAAGCCGATAGACAGCCTGTCGCGCATCTCCGTTCACTCTGCTGCACTGCAACATCCCGGAGTACGTTCGCATTACAGATGATGTACGTCTGCATAGAAAATTTATAATGAATGGTCATATTGACGGAGAGTATTCAGACGAAGATGATGCGGTGATTGAATTACGCGAGTGTTTCGGTACTGATCTTGGTTCTGACAAATTGTCTACTCAACTACGATGTTAGAAATGACGTGTTTCACCGATAACCGTCACATTGACTGTGTTGAACATAACTATGTGGCAGCTCGATGGATTAGAATATGTCTGTATAGTCCAGTGGTGCAAGGCATCAAGAAAAATGTGTCACACAACGAGAGTGGGTGAGTGAGTGAGTGAGTGGAATAACTCGTTGTGCCGTAAGCGTGTTTAGGCAGGGAGAAATGACGAATCACATGCTCATTCTACTTTCCGAGTTTTCGTTGCGAAACTGTTCAGATTCCTGTCTGATCTTGGGGAGGCAGTCTCGGAGGCGTTCGGTGAGCGTTAATGAAAACGGACGGAGGGCGAAGAGTAAGTCAATGTACTTGGAAGTGCCATTGTCAATATGGCCACCAAAACAATGCAGAAAGACCACGGTATCCAAGGCGTTGGGCGCAGGTGTGCCCTCTGGTGCGTAAAGCATAAAAAGCGTCAAGCGCATGTGCATTACAATAATATGGCAAGAGAACATTATAATAAGCAATTGGTCAGGAAACCGATAGTGTGTCATAGGACACATATTTGTCACAAATTAAACATTCTCCGAAAAACCACTAAGCAAAAATTACATCAGACTGCCTGAATTGCATGTATACTTATATATGTGCTTTTCGAATAGAACCAGATAGTTTGGAGAAACAGAAGAGTTCTTATTGTGAACGGGGGAGTCTCCCCAAACAATAAGTGTATATATGTTGAGTTGGATCTAGTGGACATAAATTATATAACTGGTGGTGCGCAGGTAGGTGAGCTGTTTGTCTTACGAAGCTTTTAACACCTCTTGATCGGGTACCTACTGGCGGGGTGAGGGTGATTTGTTAAATAAGTGCTCGTGGAGATGCTCGATGGAAGTGTTTGTTAAAGCCCTGTTGAGTGAACTGAGCACTATTGCCACCAGTCCTCAGGGTACATACCCCAGTCCGCGGAGTTCACACGGTGATTCATACGTTGAAATTCTAACTCGTGCTTTTAGTGGCACTTCCAAGGATATTAGAAATAGTCCAGCTACCACTAAAAGCACTGAGATCTACCAACTCAGGTATTCAGTTTTAAAGGTGGCTCCCAGTACTCAAAGAAATGGGAAGTTTTTTATGTGTTGATCCTTTGTCCATCCTGTCTAACAGCTGTAACTGTATGCATATGGTTTTATTTCAATTTATTTTTCAATTTCACTTCAGAAGACACCATCGGTGATCAATGCACTGCGAACATATGTGATGTTAAAACAAATTTGTGTTGATCTTGTTCCGATATAAGCATCCGCTCAAATACGCTATTGGTAAAATAAGTATGAACTCTAGTCCATCAGAGCAACTCGCACAAAAATCTACGTGATTTGCGTGGGCAGCATTCATTCGCCTTCATAAACGTTCAGTACATATCGCTGTGTTTCTGGTGTTAGTTTACCCGCTACGACAAGAGAAGGGTGGTGGTGTCGCAGTGGTTTAGTCGCTGTCACCATAGGGTCGAAGGCATCGGCATACCTTCGACCCTATGGTGTGAAGTTCGAAGCCAGCCAACCAACTTTGGTGGCAGTTGGCTTTGCTATCATCCTGCTCAATACCACAACTAACCTAGAGGGGCCGGGGCTTAGGTTACGAGTTTACAGCACTGAACAGCAGATCCTCGTGACTATGGGGCTTTCCTTATCTGCTCTACATCACACTGAGGTGTGCTATAATAAACAAAGGTTATTTAAATGTCTCCGGGTAAAATGTCTTGGAACGTGATCATCATTAAAACGGGAATTGGCCTTTCCCTAATCCAACCTCAGACTAGAATGAGTGTTGATCCGAGAGTACGACGGTTTGTAAATGTTTCTATGGGATAACCGATAGCGAATCACAAAAAAAATCATTGCCTCGTAGGTCACACTCAACAGTGAAAAGACGAAATAGTTTACAAGGTGTAGACACCTATGTGCGGGCCGGAACGATAAAAACAAATTACGTCACCATTATCACTCAGCGTGCGTCTCATAAATTTGTCGGTCGGCCCGCTAGAACGAGTCACACCCCAAACGCCACAGAAGTCAAAACCTGGCAACTCCCAGACCTCACTCTAAAACACGGCGAGTGCTGACCGGTCGGCGAATTCGCTGGATCATGCCGGACAGTCGCCACATGAGAGATGCGGGTGAAAGAGAGGCATCGGTTTGGTTGGTCAATTTGGGCTGGCGTGATGTCTCGATCGGCCACGGTCGACACCGGGACCAACTTGTAGATCACAGGCGCGCACATGTACGAGCATGCGCGTGCATGTATGGGAGTGCGGTCAACTCCGTTCCCCATCAAGAACGATCAGTCGGTCTTTGTCGCCCATTCGAGTGCGCGCAAGTTGCTTGGTGTGGCTGGCATGGGACGACCAGTGAACATGGTGTGTGGGAGGCGTCCGTTCGGCTACTGATCAATGAGACGGATGGAGGACATGTGTGAGCAACTTGTGTCATGTGACATAGAAAGTAAATCAAATGGACTATGAATAAATCAAATGAAGTGACTGACTATCATTGAAGACAATACCTGAACAAACATGAATTGGCAATTGGGCTCAGCCAGGGCATGAGCTGGTTGGCGCAGTGGTAACGCACACGCCTTCCATACGATGGGTCCGGAGTTCAAATCCGGGACAGGACGGTGGATATGCACTACTGATGAGCGATACTCGGGTCTAGTGCTTCCGACTGTATGGTTGAATCGATGATCTGAGGATTATGCGTGAAGGTGAAGTCCGAAGGATAGTCAGTCAAATCAATCAATAAATCAAAGTTGTCAACGTGAAAAGTGACGCGCATGAGTGCTGCGCCGGTTTGCTGAATCAGTCATTTCATCCAACGCAATGTTCCCCTGTCTGATAGCATGTACCTCGGGCTACTAAGTATGGTAATCCAAGTTTCAGCGGGACGACTGGAAGTACCCTGACCACATACGCTTTCTGTCGTTCTGATAGCAACGACACCCTTAGGTAGTGGACGGCTCCAATTACGTTAATGAATTTATAAAGTCCAAAGTGAATATGCATCAGTAAGTCAGGTTCGCTTTCACAATAGCTCGCTGTCCGGAACGCCTTCACAGGTAATATAAGCATTAAAATACATTAAGTGCATTCACTGTGTGTTGGACGCATATTCTTATCCCATCGATTGTTAGGTTGTAGACTTAATATTTGAACATTGAAATAACGGGAAATACACCATCCTAGAGCAGCCAAGGTGCGCGATATTCGACTGGAGCAGTCCGTAGTTATTCTTTGAGACACAGTAATTTGCTCTCAGTGGTCTTGTTAATTTCTGATCGCTGAAGAATATCGCCACCTGCACTACTCACATTTGTGAGCAGTACCTCACGACACTACCGTTTAACCCCAAATTCTCCGGAGCAGTTTCTTGTGACAGACCGACGTGATTTACGCGCATATTACCCATAATTGTCATATGCCGCCAGCTGATCATTCTCCCTATTCTGGGGCTGGTAAAGACGTTATAAGTTGCGTACTTGAGACTAATCTTTTTTCGCCGGATCAGTTATCACGTGGTTCTGTACGTGATACAGACAGTTTGAAGTTTCACTTAAAAAGATCAGTATCCTAGGTAGGATTCGAGCCTACTTAGGAACACGGGCTACAATTTTGTGAAGTGCACCTCCTCCTATCTGAGTTTTCTGAAGGTCGCGATGTCTAGCAATGAGTGATGACACGTTATTGCAAAAATAGCACGAATGCAATCGCAATGCTCATTACTTCGTAGCATTTCCCAACATGTTTCTTCTTAGCTGACCATAAAAAACAGAAAACAAAAAATATTTCCTTACATGATGAAGAGGCGACACTTAATCTAAGATTCCACTTCCCCCTTTTGCACTTATCCGTATTCTTCATTAGAAATCTGGTTTTGATATCCCCGTGTAAAAGNAGGTCGATCCACCTCAACGAATCAGAGGTCAGTATTGATCTCTCCTCATTGATTGGTTCGTTGACTGCCCAGCGTGATGACACTCCTTTTGGTAAGACTTGCGCCAGTTCTGTGCCTGCCTGTCTGCGTGTTGACGCACTGCTTGCTCACCGGCTACGTTTGCGTTTACATACTGGAAATATAATTACTACTTAATTCACTACTTGCGTACTTACTGACTCATACCGGGTACAACAAAAACCGCATTTATATGTATCAGTGACCTGTTTCCGCATCGAATGCTTCTGTGTTGATCATCTGTATATGGTTGGGATTGCTTTATCAAACACTATGGACCACACCAGCAAATCGTATTGTCTATTGATGCCCATCGAGTGCTACATTATCCACTACATCAACTTCTTATTCATGTTTGTTTTTAGGAGGAAAAAGTTGGAAGGTTTCGTTTGTTGATTGCTCCATCTGCGAGTTAGCCGAACAGTGTCCTAAAGGCTTCTTCTTTTTTCCTAATGCGCTGCACTACCTTTGTTTCAATGACCTGGTTCTTGTCACTTATCGTTAAGTGATGATTCCATGGATTAACAAGTCCTTTTGCCATTGTACGTTCATGTAAGTGTGTGCGTTGATTTTATCCTAGGCACTGGTTCATTTTTATCACACACGGTTGATCGTGTGATTCTTTGTGGTTCTTGTCATTTGGCGAGGTGAACCTCCAAACCTAAAGCACCAGTTGTGCATTCAACAACTTCTAATAACCTACATGCATGTGCGTACCATAGTTTCATTCTGTTTATTTCATCTTTTGATATTCTTAAGGTATATCCAAAGCGCTGGCCCCCGTGCCTACTCATCCGACTCCGGATCTGTGATATTTTATACCGATATATGTATCTTCTGTTGTATTTTCTGTAACTGGAAAGACGTTCCTTTGGTGATCCCAATCTGCGAGATGACGCAAACGCTTGAGCGATGCGTTACAGTTTTTGGACAACTGCGATCATTCAAACTTCACGAGTGACGGCAGCACAGCGCGTTCGTGCCAAAGCCTCTGGACTACATGACATAAGTCGATCTTACCAGCCAATGAGAACCCGTGCCGCCCAAACAGAAGTAGAACAACGGCAGAAGTACTAGAACGCAATTGAGGCCTGGATGACCAGTGAGCCTTTTTTGTGCATATTATTTAATCTCTTGGTTTCTTTCAGTAAACGAACTAGTACTCCTGTGGCCTTTTCCTCGTGTTTGGGTTACGTGGGATATTGCGTGCAAGTGCCAATGTGGTCCAGTGCTTACGTGACGTTCCTTGACTGCTAATCAGTGATTCGTATTCCGTGATTCATGTTCATTGCGCGCTACTACTACAATCAGTACCGTTCTGTTGCTCGTATTGGCAATAAGGATTATCAGTGTTCAGTTGGTTCCAGTTTCCGATCGGTAATCTTGTAGGCGTCCTATTAAACCCGTTTTGTGAGGAAACATGCGGCAAGAGAGAAAAATGGTGTATATAGTTTTGTTCTACATATTGTGATGGAAGGTGATACAAAGAGAGCCCCTGTCTAGCGAACGAATCATGAATAGGGCCCATCCAACCAGATGCGCAGGTGCAGCGGCTGGAAGTACTTCGCGAGACAACGTCGACTACCATTCGAAACGAATCGACAATTACAGCCCGACGGACAATCCGCACCTAGCCAGAAAGATATCCACCGAATATCACAAAGTCGGAGTTGTCGATCGAAGTATATCACGCTACGATCGGGTCAAACCAGTCGGAACAGCACGCGGAAGAAGAAGCAACGTACGTGTCAAGTGTGGACCAAAACCAACAGGGATTGACCAGCAGAATGAGGCATGAATCATCCTGCTGCGCGGTCAACAATTGATTGTATATAATTGAACTCCTACATCGGTTGTTTTTGAATTGGATCGATAAACGTTTTCCCAGCCACCTCGCCTTCTCGTTACAATATGTACACGACATTTGCAAACACATCAGCTTATATTTCAATGTATTTGTGTGCCTACATTTGAAACGAATCATGATATATTCACCGTTTTTATTGATTGAGTAGAATTACAAATTATGTTGCATTGCTGTTCATTACTCCCTTTAACGACATTACGAAGAAAATTCCTCAAACTATGCACCTACTCGCTTTACTCAAGTGAGTTTAAAATACCAAGAATTAGTTACGGACCAGGCTCGTAAAAATATGCGATGATTGATCAACGATGCCAGCACTGAATGTTGGCTCCCCAGGCTGTGCTACAACAATACCGTTTGTTTTTCATGCTTCTGCAACAATTTCCCGCATAAATTGCATATTCACATGATCGGTCATAAAATGAATGAACCGCCGAATCCCATTCTTTTGTTTTTCGGGGTACTGCTCTACAACTTACTTGATCACATAGCAAAGTGTTTGTGTGTATGTGTGTGTGTTGCGGATAATGCATGTTGCCGGTGCTCTAAAAATGCACTACCGACATTCAGTTGTTAAGTAATTGCTATCTTACAGCTGATCTGTGGTGCACGAGGTACAACGAATACCACAAAGTAATTGTTTGGCACGGAGCACATGTCTGGAGCAATACGTTTTGCAATCTCGTGTTTGTTTTTTCAACGAAGACAGAAAATGTCAACAGAGACTTTGCCGATTTGGTCCCTCTTGCGATTTTGTTGCTCGTGAGACCCGGTCGCATGCGCCAATTCACTCTTGCCATGTGATTCAAATAACCTACTCTGAGCAGCCATTCAACTCCCTTTCTGTAAGAACCACGGAATCGTGGATCACCCTTTCTTACCAGGCCTTTTCTCGCCCTTATAACTTCCTCACATTTAAGTTCAGAATCACTTTTAGATGAATGTTACGCATCCTCTCCGTGCAGTTAGATTTCTGACTACGGAGTCGAGTCTGGAGTTACAGAGCTGCGTTTGGTAGGAGATATTTCGGTCACAGCAAAGGTAAGTGAACTGCTAAAAAGTCAATAAACTAAATTGTTCGCTGTGCCTGTAAAAGTGGGGCTACTATTCCCTTAGTTGCACGATGACTCCCCACTTCCCACTAATAAACTTTTCACCAGAAAACTTGAAAACGAAACAATTGGGTTTGAAAAAGATTCATCTCCAGGGATAGATAAAACCCATCCATGAACCCTTTTCACTCTAGAAAGTAACATAGCTGAGCTGAACAATTCCAGTGTACGTTCAACAATACCGAGCCTGCACTAATATGAAAACAAGCAATAATTTCTCCTATATACAAAAGGGGTTGCAGTAGTGATCAAGCTAACTACCATTCTGTCATTCGCCTTCCCATAACGTCCAAAGTCATGGAACCATCATTGAAAACTTTGTGATGGAAAATACGTATTATAAACATCCCAACATGGAATTCGGCACTTACGGTAATGTGCCACTAATTTTCTCCTGGTCTAGGAGGAATGGTTAAAAGCAGTCGGCCATGATGAAACAATGGACTTAGTGTACGTTTACTTCTTCATGGCATCTGTTGGTGTGTAGTGAAAAATACCGCTAAGCTAACTTTATAATTATAGAATTCGGGGACTCGAACTGGGTCGGATGAAGGAGTTTCTTCGACAACGAACCCTGTTAGTTCAGGTTTCTGTGTAACTATCTGGTCATATCAACGTAGCCCGGGGTGTTCCTAAGGGATCGGTGTTTGGTTTTCGTCATTTTCTAGTTATTATAAACAATCTACTGGATGTTCTGAGATTACAGAAGTCAATGTTTGTAGCTGATATCACTCTCACCGTAACTCATCAATGATCGATCAATAACAGAATCGAATTCCACACATCGAAATGTAAGCTGTATATGAGAAAACACGAAATAGCGAACCAGCTCGTTTTCGGTAACTTCCTCATCTGACTAATACATTTATATAAATAGGTAATAAGTATATCATATTTGCATAACGTTTTACGTGTGTGCGGATTGGATTGGTAGATATAATTAGTTGATTGTGTGTGGTTTACAAACAAAAATGGAGTGGTGGATGGATGGGAATAGGGATGTGTCACAAGCGCGTTAGGACAGAGTCGAGGTTAACCATCGTCTGTTTTGGGACACAGGACCGATCGGAAGGGTCAATGGGTCAGGAAATGGTCAATTCCCATCGTGCAATTGAAGTAGCCAAATGAGGAAGTTATCGAAAACGAGTTTGTTCGCTATTTCGCGTTTTCTGAAATGTTACATTGGGAACCTTTAAGCTACATATCACGGTTTCCGTAATTCTTGGGATATCAACAATCGTCATATACCTGGAACGAGAAGAATGGTTATATCCTCGTTCGAGACGATCTAAGCTGTTAGATAACCTGCTCCAGGGAGTCGTTCGCGGCTGTGAGACCAGTCGGTTTTCTAAAGCTAGTCCATGTTCGTCACCAGCGCATCGAGTAAGCCACTCAAGCGTAGAACCTTTGGTTGCCACATTGCTGTAGGGTTTTGGAATGTCCACAAGGGATAACTTTAATGACTCGATGGTTGCTGATATTCGTCAGAACCTGTCACTAATGTTTACTCACGTCCGTTTTGAATATTCGTCCCAAATGGAAACAGAACCAGAGATCGCGTTTATTGAAAACAATATATTCTGAGATCTTCAGAAAGGTTGGAAGTAGATTTAGCTAGGCCTAGGCTGATATTTAAGCAACGGCAGCGGAAACCTGAAAGTAGATCTGATCAATGCAACGAAAGCGTGCGATACAGAGCTCACCGTGGGGAATTGTGTCGGTGCACGTTTTTCGAGTTCATTAAAAGAACGCTAATAGTTGAAGTAAAACTTAATCCTGGAAATGTCCAAGTTGCTTTATCCAATAGAGGAACTTTCCTCAGAGTATAGCTATCGCCAACTAATGGCGATGACTGCTAAATCTCGACGGTACACTTGATTGTGTCCGGTGGATAAGGGTCCTTAAANGATCTTCAGAAAGGTTGGAAGTAGATTTAGCTAGGCCTAGGCTGATATTTAAGCAACGGCAGCGGAAACCTGAAAGTAGATCTGATCAATGCAACGAAAGCGTGCGATACAGAGCTCACCGTGGGGAATTGTGTCGGTGCACGTTTTTCGAGTTCATTAAAAGAACGCTAATAGTTGAAGTAAAACTTAATCCTGGAAATGTCCAAGTTGCTTTATCCAATAGAGGAACTTTCCTCAGAGTATAGCTATCGCCAACTAATGGCGATGACTGCTAAATCTCGACGGTACACTTGATTGTGTCCGGTGGATAAGGGTCCTTAAAGGAAGAAGGGAAAAACCTGACGGTATTTTAACTACCTGATCGATAACTCAGGCGCTACTTGATTTCTGAACCTTAATGGTTCTGATAGGTACTCCATGGTTATGTACCATGCCTTGATAGTCCTCAATTATACAGGACTAGTTAGAAACTGAACGTATCCTGTTGTTAGTCACCAGCGTAGGGTGAAAGTACTTCTGGTACGTGATTTGATGATCACGTCCAGCTTGAATGGATCTATCAAGAAGCTTAGAGAAAACAAGAGGTAAGAAAAGAAAACTGCCGTTGCGAAACGCTACATAACCACTAAGATAATCAAGATCCAAATGGACAGAATACAACCAGTCTTGCTGAATTCTAGTAGGCTTGATTTTGAAATATTGCGGAACCATGATAATCCACTTCGCCCACTGCTCGCGTTGTTGTTCGACATCCACATAAGGGGGCATCCGTTAGCGTTAGTGCTTCACAAACGTCGACTAGAATTCCGGAAACCCACACTTTACCGGACTCTTTCTCTTTGATAGATGTAATCGGATACGTAAATGTTGATGGCTAACGAATGATATCCCTGGACCTAAGCTCAATTTTCACCAGCATTCTTATAGCAGAGACCACTGAATATTTGTGTGAGCAAATCCAGGAAAATAATATCCAAATGGCAATATCCCTGTTTGGAGACAGTTATTGTAATTCCGCTCACAGAACATTCAGGTTTAGTTCAATGACGAAATCTATCGTCAAAAGGATGGAGTAGCAATGGGATCCTCGCTCGGTCCTCTATTTGCGGATTTATTCATGTCCAAGCTAGATAATATAGTTTTTAAATCCGCAATTAAGCGATGCAAGCTGTACTGATGATATGTCGACGACATATTACGCTTTGTGGACAAAAACGTCACGGTGTCCGACTAGCTCAGGATATTTAATTCCGCTCATCCCAATACCAAATTCACTTGGGACGAAGAGGTTAATGGCGGGATTGGTTTCCTCAACAACTGGTAAAGGGTCAGAGATCATTTTATAAAAGACCGACTTGGAGCGGTCAGTATCTCCAGTTCTGAAGTTTTGTGCCACTTAAACGAAAAAAGTCTGATTAAGTGTTTGGTGAACCGGGCAGTGAAAATACGCACAGATGACACCATAAATGTGGAACTATCATTCATCTGCGATGTTTTCCTGCAAAACGGTTATCCAAAATGTTTTGTAGATAGCGTTTTACGAAGTAATCATCCGAGGAAGAGACTGCTAAACGCTGAGAAGAAGTTAGTACACATTTCTCTTCCATTCAAAGGGAATACAATCGCAGATTTAGTTAGTCGTAAACTAAGAACTGCATTGGAGAATACTTTCCAAGNAAATTACTTGCCGTATTCTCGTCCAAACCGATCCTATGTTCGCAACTCAAAGATAGCATTGCTGCTCCTGCATTCTTATTTTGTGTGTACCTGTGGAGTAACGTACACCGACCGTTCGAGTAGGCGCCTATCTAAAAGAGTTCGGAAACATAATCCTGCCTGGCTGAACACTGGTGTAATTAAAATAGGTGCCATCGTTTCACAGCTCGTCAAAGTCGATCACACAGTGAGTGTGAGTGACGCATTTTGGCCTCTTTACCGTGTTCATGGTCACCGATCTAATCCGATTAAAAATCGCATTCTAACCACTTTGGAGGAGGTTGAAATTCGTCTACATAATCCCCCCTTGTGCGCCTAAAAGGAATTAGTGAATTCACTCAACCTAATATGGATCTCCTCCTCCCCAAACCACCCTAAATCACGTAAGTAATATTGGCCAAGTGTAAGACCCGACGGTAAGTTCAGCCACATCCGGTTTATGAAAGTGTGACACAGAAATCAACAACAACAACAACAACAACAACAACAACAACAACAACAACAACAACAACAACAACAACAACGACGACGACGACGACAACAACAACAGTAATAATAATGGAAATTATATATATATATATATATATATATATATATATATATATATACAAAATGACGTTATATAAAATGTGACGTACTAGCCAGTTGATGAGTCACGGAAAATAAGCTGGTTCGCTAAAGTGCAATTTTTCGATTCCGGCTCTATTCCTTTGCCCACAGAATGTGTAATATTTGGA
>UZAN01041708.1:30125-42269 GCA_900618425.1 Echinostoma caproni
TTGGAATTCCCTGTCAGCTAATGTTGTTTCCGCACCCCCAATAGATTCTTTCAAATAGAGACTGAATGAATCGTTGGTATGTCTAATATTTCGACATTCACAACAGTGAATAAAATCGGGAAACTATGCGATAAGCAGAATCTATCTTTACTCTGTGCCAAAATCCTTATGAGATAAGAAAGTCAAGAGCTTGTAAGCATATCCCATAATGAAATTTTGACTTTTGACTCTTGGGGGTTATCCCTTTATGGTATATCACGCCTGTCATGTAATACAGACTTCGAAACTGTATGCTCAACGAATGAGTTTTTCATTGGTCATAAATGGTTATTCGAGTTCCTTGCAGTGTTCACACAACTAAATTTTACTTTCCAAGTGAAAACAAAACCCAAAGACAGTGATTAAGAGAAGGAATATTTTTTGACCCCTGTTTTGTCCCATTTAAGTAAATAAACGAGTACGCGGTGGATTGTACAGTTCGGTTATTTGCTATTTATGCATTCTATACACTTACCCGGTCTGCAGGCCGGTGAACAAGCAAAAAGTTAATCCGTAAGCAGACAGGCCAACCACTGGTGCAAGCGTTACCAGAAAGCAGGCCACAACAACCCCCTTGTTGATATGCCCGTAAGTGAATGTTTAGAACAGTAAGTATGTTGCAGAATGCAAATTCTCTTCATCCTTTCATTTATTCGGAATCAATTGACGAGAATAAAGCATTGGAGTAACTCCTCATTAACAGGAGTTTTAAGGTGAACATGCTGAAAACTGAATCAAACTAATAATCAATCACGCTATGAGGGTTTTCCGGTTGCTTTGGCACCAAATTGTATCCCACAGTCTGGCAATCCACAACATTGCATCAGCCGACTGTGAACCCCTACCGTTGGTTGTATACCTGCAGGAAAACATGCAAGTATGCGTTTGAAGAGACAGAAGGGCAACAGCTTATGGTGACACCGGTTAACATGTAGGAGTTAATCAAATCAAATAAACCAAAATTGTTTTACCGAATGGAGTACTGTTTTTGGCTCGTTGAAGTACTAGTATAATTCCAAAGGATGCATCAGCTTCGGCACCTCAGTTGTATTACCAATAGGTAGGGGCTTGGAGAGTATAATCATAAATTATCAGTTGAGGAAACTCCACTTCTCTATTCTCCGATAAGAGAAACGAAAATAGATTCGATTTGATTCAGCTATTCGTTAAGAAGTTGAATCCAAAGTGTACTAAAAGTATTATTATTAGTATTGTATTAAAAGTGAATCACATGTACTTGGCTTGCTCCATGGGACTCTCCTCGACGTTCAGCTGAGTGTGTACCGTACATCAAATTGCACTGCGCTCAAAAGTTGACAGATGTGGTTCACGGTATTTAATATATATGAACGTCATTTCATTATCTTTATGCTACAATCCAGTTTATGTGAAAAATAATGAATGAGTAATGCGGTTCGGTTAAACAGTTTAGTAGGGTTCCCGATAATCAGGTAAGGGGTAAAAGACAAGGCTAAAGGTTGTTTCAGGTTCACTATTCGCACGAAAACGGAATACGTCACCAATGATAATCTATTCACGTCATCACCATGCCTAAGCCTGAAGTACATCACTTTTGTATCAGGAGATGCACGAACCATAATTCTTGTGTACGCAACTCAGGGTTTAACAAATCGATTCAAATCGATAAAAAATATGTCTCTAGAATTTGTGCCCCAATAAGCCTGGACTTGTGTTGTGGAACCCGGTACATAACGGCAGTCTCCACTGAATAGATGTTCCGCTTGCACTGGATTACTTGTGTACTCAATTTGACAGAGACGCATTGACATGCTCAGCTTGGGCAACTTACTTTGGTATCAGATGTCTGGTGAAGTCGGGATCATGCACCCGAGCTTGAAAAAACTCCTCTCGAAGGATAAACAACTTGGTTCTTTATCTGGCCGCTTTCCTTGCTATCTAAGTTATCGTCGATGTTGCTCGTCAGCTGCAAGATGCCATTTTTTGACATCCGCCAACTGCAATGTGGGAAAATTGCACCACTGTGCGCGGCTTCTTTATCAATGAAAATAGACGTTATTAATTGGCACTGGGGAATAACCGGTCTTCTTTATCGTTTAACTACCTCACCTCATGTATATAGTTAACTTGCGCTTCGATTTCACGGGTCACATCAGCACCATTCCGACCAAGTTGAATACTCCCATACTTGTCTGCATCTGTGGCTACGACTGACTCATACAATCAATGGGATCAGATAGCTGGTCTGTATGCAGTTAGGATAATGAGTCAGCCAGTAAAAATTCTCGGCTCGTGGTGCAGTTCGAACCGGTGAATGCCCAAGGCAATCCATTGACATGGGAACCACTAGTCGAATCGTCCATCCACGACGTTACTTTCAAAGCTGAGGGGTGTGAAACAACCTACTGTAATGTTAGTAAAATAACCATTTCATATTTTATTTCATCTTAAAAATATGAGCGCACGTCCTCGAACTTAGGGGATTCCCCGCATGCTTAAGTTTGAATGCATGGCGTTCCTTAAGAAGTCGATGCTTTCCTTTAAGTCCATGATTCTGGATGGCAAGTAATTGATGGCATTTGCTTCTATTCTTTTAGACAGAAGTATCCAATCGGAAGAAAAAAGTATGCTAGTTATTTTCGGATAGCGCCACACATTAATCGTATTCCTAGAACATCTAGAATGGGCTATTGCAGTAGCCAAACAGTTCAACTCTCCGAATGAGAACTATCCAACATATACATGCAGAAGAATGTAGTCGTATTCTGTGAGAGCACTCATTATCATGTGCACAGAGCTTATAATTTGTTCAAAAAGGCCAAATTCGCTCCTCGTTGAGCAAGATTTCGTCTCGAACACCAGTTGTGATTGTAACTATGATCACCAGGTCTGAATCTCATTAACCATACATGCGGAGTTATTCGAGTCAGAAGACTAAGGAAACCGCAGTATCAACAGCGAGCACATTTACTCTCCTCGATCAAGTTCCTCGATTTTCACTCAATGCTCTGCATTGATCCAAAAGAAGAATGTCTCAAAATAACACCAATTTGATCGCCAGGCGAACGTCGCTCCCATCTAACCCTTTCGCTACTCTGGTGTTCTATATGAATTTAATGTGTCGTCCATCAATACTTTTGAAGCGCAATAAAAGTACCTCATCAGTATTTCACGTTCATCAATACTGCGAATACATTATACAAATATTTCACTTGATTTTGTGTCCTTCTGTTTGAAATCAGAGATGATAAGTCCAGTGAGTGAAACTTAGACTAGCCTCTCGTCGATCTGATAAGGTGTTGTATGTGAACTACCCATCATGCGATATCAGCTGGAGGCCCGATCAAAATCATCTCAAATGAGATTGCAGCAATTCAGTTATAGTTATACTAGCGACACACCGGTGCACAGGTTCGCTGACTAAAGCAGCAGCAGAACCTTCACTTCAGTCTTGATAATGGACTGTCGAACGAGCAATAAATACTATTGGCATTCTGTGGGTAATGCATTAGGTGCTGAGTATCTAATGTCAAAAATACAGGATAAATCGATCCCAGCTTCAGCACACACACTAAGATATCATGTACAGAGGGCACTGGATATACTGTGGTGTCTGATCAGTAAGCTTGATGTATCGATCCAACAACTTTGTTGTTGTGGTTACTCGCTTCTCGTCAGTGCGAGGGTTGAAAGTGAATAGTAACTAAGACTTATCAATGAAAGCTAAGCCAAGAGACCATAAGGTATTCCTCCCAGGCGAGAGCTGAGTGTTTATAACACATCAGTGCCAGCGGTTTATAAGCATTATCATCGTGGTTGAGGGGTTGGTTTGGTCAACACGTGATAGACTGTATTTGTGTTTCCATGATATTTTCAATTTTAGTCTCCTTGTTGATGAACCTCCCCCATCGATGTTTTGCACTGCAATGGAACCTTTTGTCACTGAAATGATTCTGAAAAAAGATAGTTTTAGACATTGACAAAACTCAAGGTATCATACATTTGTCTTTTAAAGCGGGTTTGACTCACAACGAACAAAAATAACAATCGAATTTTGGAATTCGTCAAAATCTCACAAAATCAGGATATATACGAACCTAACTTGCGTTTAATTTGTGAATAAATTTTAATCGGACATAGCCTTTTGGTCCAGTTCATTACGAGAAAAAGTAAAGTCGCACTGGGGATACTCCATGGCTTGCAACATGAAGAGAAAATCCGACATTCATTTATTCTTCAGTAGTGCTGAGAGCCCTTGCCTTTATACACAAAAACATCAACCTCTAAAACACGTGCTGAACCACCTCCTACCTAATCAGTTGCATAATCAATCACACGGACGCACACACACACACACACATCACACCACACTGCACCACAATCGCTACCATCATTTATACGTTGACTATACTCATTCCTCCAAACGGTAAACCAAAGACCTTCGAATCAGCTGATGGTTGATATTTTGAAAACCTTTCGTTCTCCAAGTGATTTCAATTCTCACGGTTACGTTTACCGAGATATTTTCTCAAAATTACGCGACATTACATGACGCGACAAACGTATCTTCTTGGTTGACAACAAACAAGACTGAAAGACCGATGAGCAACCCATAAGCATTTTACTTACCCAAGCAGGTGGTCTTCTGTCACACGTTTGTGGAGTCTTTTTCCCGACCGTTGATTGCAAGTGAACTCCGATAAAAACAGTTTGGGATGTATTGATAAGGTGTATACATGAAAGACTCAGTATTAAGGCCAACTAAAAGACAATGGCCGAAAGATGGCAAGTGGGCGGGGGTGGGACGGTTTTGGAATGACGCTGATCATCATCCGATCGTCTCAAACTATACTTGAATCCTATTCCCCATCTATCGACTTTACTATGTATTAATTAGCAGACATCGTTGGGCTATAATCCCTTTCCTATTAATTAATTAAGAGGAAAGAATATTATTATTATGAGTAAATTGTAAAGTTGCTGCGAAGACCATTTTCACAAAAAAACACAATAGGTCACTTTTACTAAAAACTATTCACAGATGTACCTAAATCAGACCAATTATTGGTAAGGTTGAACAGTTGGGTTTTGTTTAATTCAATAGAATCAGAGTTCGTGAAATAATGCACAATAAGATGAGGTATTAATGGGGTGGGCAAAGATGAAGTTATTCGTAAACGAGGGGTGGACTGAGCGAATTTGAACCAGGAGATTTATGCAATTTAGAATAGCTTCTCGCATGATGGTAGGCCGATTCGGGGATTTCGTACAGCTTGCCGGACTTCGCGTCGTAAACATGGCTGTTCTTCACAATTTATCATATTTATCAACCTGCCAAATGTTTGAAAACAAAACACTCAACCGAAAGAGTCTTGACAATGCAGCTTCATTGAAGCAAAAGTTTAAGGGCCCTAGGGAAATCCCCCCCCCCCCCATTTTCTCAAACCAGAGGGAAATAAAGGACAGTAATGTGACCCGTCAGGAAGAACGAAAGAAATTTAAGAACCGGATTTTGGGGAGTGGCTAGTTCCTTACACCGATGTGGATAAAAAGCAGTCTGTGGACATATTCTGAAAAAGTTTCCAACTTGAGTAAACCAGGAGACGCAATGAATGAGAGTCGAATAGGAGGATAGTCTGGCTGTTTAAAATAAGTTCGGGAGAACTAATAATCAAAGATAGATAACGGAGGACAGGTTTGAAACTTAACGGAACATTAATGCACTTGCTGACGTAAAGCACAGGGAAACAGAGCAAGGATTACTTGTTAAGCTCATTATGGTGGTGGTGGAAAAGGAATAATTACAGCATCAGCTTATGTGCAAGTAAAAAAGATTATGGGAGTGGGGAAGCTATGTATGTACAAAGACAAGTATGGGGAAAGAATGGCAACCTGAGGAACATCTTAAAAATAACTATTGAAGATAAATCTTGCATTATTTGAAGTCAATAGAGTCCTTCGGGAGTAGTAGTTGATCAAAACTTTCGAAATCTCGAGTCTCAGGTCATGCAGTAAGAGGTTGAATGAGAATTTCTCAGTAGAATACCAAGGATGTTAGCTTAATCAAGAAAAGTTACACGAGCAGTACCTGAGCCCTTATCTAGGACGGATTTAATAGAAAGCACAATATGGGCAACAGCACATAGTGTGGTTCAACTTGATTTGTAAGTAGACTAGAAGCCAACAGGTGAGTAAAACAGGGTACCATTCGGTGCAGCAATGCAGGCAGAGAGGCATTCAGTAAAACGATACTTTTCTAACTGTCCATAATGAAAGATTTGACTCAAGGTCCACCACCAGTAATGGGAAATCGTCTTACATGGCAAACAAATTCTACAAGCTGCATAACCAATGGTTTTGACAAAAATGTTAATGATAAGTTGGAACCCTGAACTTTATTGGCCGTGAATCTCCTCAAGACATAGAGAATCTCATTTGAAGAAAAAATGAGTTGTTTTTTCCCTTTTGGTATCCCCTTCCTTGGTCCCACCTACCACACCTTCCCCATCGTTTGCACTCCATCTTTCTTACTTTCATAACGCCCGTCTCCTTCACCCCAATTCATTGACCTATATTCTCTTGTCTAATCTTTTCAAGTCTGCTTTAGTTAACCTTTGACCTTGGCTAGATGAACTGTCCTCGTATTGGGGCATCACGTATCCACTTTTAGTTTCCTATCGCTCAAAGTTGACCTGTTTGTATTCCGTAATCGGTTCTGTGCTCAGATATTTTCCGTAGCTGATTGAGATCATGCGAAATTGATGGTGCATATCAATCCCACTCATTTTGTATTACTTGTTTTATTCAAAGAAGATATTTTCAAATAAATTTAATTAGGCGTAAAAAGATTTTGATCTCAAATTTGGTTGCTAACACCAATGCATTGATTTTAGTCAAAAATCAGCAGACTATACGTAGGGAGGCGAAATGAAATGCGGTTGGATATGATAACACGGAACAGACTGAAACACCCGACCAATGACGTTATTTTGGTGGGACTAAAAACCTCGTAGTGGCCAACTGTTCAATAGTTCCGGGTTGGCAGCCGAACGTCTAGGGATTAATATTCATTTCGTTTTTTAAAGCTTTTATCGAATTTCCCCAAAGTGAATTCATGCCTGCTGTTTTGGATAACAGAATCATTGCTTATTGTTATCAGAGCAGTTGCCAACCCAAAGAACACAAGACTTGCGAAATAAATCTACTGGAATCAGGAATTCAGAGTCGACTGGCACCACCGAACTACTTTCACTGACGTTCACGTCATTCGAAATAAACCAAACTCTGATCATCAGGACCGGAGTGGGAGAGAGAACAGTTTTCATAGTAGCGATTGTTGCTTTTGTCAACCCAGGGTTGAAATTACTCCATAGAGTTGTTATATTACCTGTGAACAGCAGCCAACTGTTTCCGGGCTGATGCCATCCTATTGAATCTACCAAACTAACATCGTTTTAAACTTTGTTAAAATGATTATTTATTGAACTGAGTTGCCTCTGACCCCGTTAACCTTCTGAAAAGCACAGAACGCCCAACGATTTTTGATGTTCATGTTTTCTTTACTTTAATTTCTGATCACTTAAACCACAGTGAAGTTAAGGGTACTGTAATGAAATACCTTATCCGGGTGCCTGTTTTCAAGAACTTTGATGAGGTTTTAGGAAACCAGTTCCCTTTGAGAGCCAACGCGGAAGTATCATGATCAACGGATTTGCTGAATTCCACGATTTCATGGTAGTCTCGTTGGATTAAGTTTGATGGAAAAGAAACAATCACGCACAGAGAGAGAAGAGAAATCAATGCATTAGTGAAAGGTCACGAAAGATCAAAGTGAAATGGATAACACGTTAGTTTTAAATGCACCATGAAATTCCCTTGGAACAAAGATTTAGGGTAAACTGCTTTCGGTCAAACCTCCTCGATGATTGTACGCAGGGTGATTAATCTCAGATGCCTGACACCAAAAACTAAGTGTATATAAGATTATTATTGCCAGTTTCGCCGTCAAATGAACCAAATGATAGGTGCATAAGTTTGACTGACATTTCACAGTCGATTAGATTTCCCCCTTATTTAATTCGTCTAACCGCCTATTCCAAAAAATCACGGAATACTTCAAATGAGAAGATAAATAAGGATTTACAATGATAGGATGGTTGATAGTCTCCGTGTTTGCAATAAACCATACACGAATCAACAAGAGGTTTTCTGATTTGTTATTCGTCGATGCATGACAGTCTCGCTCCAGCCCTGCTTAATTACCACTAAATTCAAACGCACAAGGTTAGGTAAGGTGAAATATCTATAGTTTACTTTTATTTTCAGTGTAATCCCCTCACACAAATGATTAGCCAAACTTTGGAGTGTGTGTGTGCGTCGAACCCACATCTCAACGCTTGATCGGATAAGTGAACAAAGGTCCAATCAAAACAAGTGCACGTTATACCATTCGGAATAAGTCAATCGGCTTTCAGCTGCATCCTAGCTAAAATTCTATCGGTTGAGACAACTTTTCTGCCTGCCTTGCTTCAGTAACACAGGTTTGTATCTTGATTGGTCATCTGGAAAAGCCGGACCAACGGCTCTCGAGATCGAATGACCTCATTGGCCCGTGGCGAAACTTGCACTCGTTGCCTATTAGTCGAGGCTTTGAATGTTTGCTGAACTGTCCAATTCCTTTAAGCCCCGACACTGATGCTTGAACAGCATACGTCACTTGGAATCCCAGCGACCGGGTGACGCTTCGCCGTCGACCTATCAATGGTACGTGCATGTGAGCATGGCCCAATAGGCCGTGGGACGGGTGGTGGCGAGCGCACCAATGGATGTTGTGACGAGAATGGCTGGATTCAAAACCTACCAATCGTCCATAACTGATACCTTATTCGCTCAAACGCCAAATAAAACAGATTTTTCCGACTTGGAATGGTGTTTTTGTTTCGGTGTTAGAATGCGCTACACCCCATGTTACGCGCGTAATCCAAAAAATTCTCTACGCGGTACTCTGTCGTTGTTTCCGAGACAGTTGAGGCTGCGTAAACGGTTAAAATGTAAGTTCGGCTGTGTTTAATTACCGTTTTTGTTTATTTGTTGTATATTTAGCCATTAATAATGTATTTTTTCAATTAATAAATTTCCTAACTTCCACTTTAAACAAACAAATGTTTTCTGATATTTTCTGTCTTCAAAGGAGAACCACGATTGAACCTGAGAAACTAATAGTTTAAATAGAGTAAAACATAAATTTTATGAACAGTATATTAGCGTTCATCGGACAGTCTTCAAAACCTGCATTCAAATGTGGTGCTCGAAACTATTTTAAAGGAGGCTTTACTTACCGAAATTTCTAATGGTTCTTTGTTTTCATCGATTCTGCATAACCAGTCGACAATTTTGTTCGTTCATATTTAAATAAATGTAGTTCATTTAATTATTCAGACAAATCTATTCTTTGGTTGCTAATTCTAACTTGGTACGATGGTTCCGTTGTCCAACTCAGTTTATATGGTCACTCCTCTGTTGGAACTGATAAAAATGACGATTATCCACTTTTAGGGATGGATATATCCATGCCGGTCAAGTTGTCCCAGCACAAACTATCCTCCAACCGATGCAACAACCCTTGCTGATGGATGCGAACGGTGCTGCTCAACCGACCACATTCGCAGTTCAAGCGAGCGATGGTAGTCTTATACCGGTTCAGCTAGCAACTTCTGCCGGTGGGGGTCAAGTTATCATGTTTCTCCAAAGCGCTGCTCAGCAGACCATATATGCTGCCCAACCCATTGTCTCTGCAGCTGCTACCAATCTGGATGCTGGCCTCGCAACAACTCAGGGCCAGATAATTAGCACCTCCGTCGACGATGAAAATCATATACTTCAACAGCTACAACAAGCACCGCAAGTTCAGGTACTCCATCAAGCACAGGCTGCTTCGATCCCCCAAACAGTTTCCTCGGCTCAAGTGGTACAAGTCTCGAGTCCCAAAGGAGACGGTACCCTTTCCGAATCCGTTGGTGCGGCACAGGCCGCTGCTAGCGTTTCTCCTGGTCTGCCTGTGGGAGAGGAACCACTTTACGTTAATGCAAAACAGTACAATCGGATCTTGAAAAGAAGACAAGCGCGAGCTAAGTTGGAATCCCAAGGACGCATACCGAAGGAACGCCCGAAGTATCTCCACGAGTCCCGGCATAAACATGCCATGAACCGCGTCCGCAGTTCTGGTGGTCGTTTCTTCTCTGTTCCTAATTATTCAGAGGCAAACAACAGTACTGCATCAACCTCGTCCAGCAGTTCTTCATTCCGACCAACCGAAGACACAAAACTGAAACAAGTAACTCAGTAAGGTTAGTATTTGTGACCATCTTCAATATATGATTTTTTTTGTGCATCGTTCTATGCAATCCTATCTGGTACAACAAAAGCGCGTCTGGTTACCTCAATGTTCTCTGTAATGGTTACCAGATTCGATGATCTTGTGTCCGTTTTCAGGTTCCACGGGTCACTTCAGGCTAACGTTGCCAGTTTCCATTACAGATTAGCAAGTCTTATTAACCGTAGTTCACTCCTATCTTTTGTTGTATTGGCGCTTTTAATGTGACTCACAATGAGCAATAACCATTAATTGTTCTGAACCTGATTTTGCACAGGATTACATAGAGATGTATCTTGTGTACGTCAGATTCCTGCAGGTTAGTTGATCATCGTGGTTCGGTACAAAAGAGCAGTACAGTTCGCTTATTCCTACCTTGTCTTTTACCAAGCAGATCGACCAGCGGTACGACGTCGTTTCTAAAAGTTAAGTGTTACTTGCCAGTTACCTCAAAGCTTTAGGCCTGGGTTGTTCGCCCCAAGTCTTGAGTTGGAGTCCTCTCAACGGTGTCACCAACTTAACGTTCTCTCAGCGTGAAACGTCCTAGTTGTGCCAAACGGCGACACCCAGTGAAGTCAGGGATCACGAACAAACCGGCAGGCTTAGGTTTGATTCGTTGGTATTTAATCAGAGTTTCTGCGGCCAGGTGGTGGTAATGGCGCGGACGACAACAGAACCTTCGATGCCATGTGTGACGGAACGTGAAACCACGATGAATGCAGCTGCGACCTTTTGTTGACGGATACTATCCTCTCTAAGGTCTCCGATGTGGTGAATTTGAGCCAACTGACGAGTTGAGTCGGGGAGCTACGCCGTCCGTCGAGAACCGTGTCGGAATTTGGTATCGTTCAGGAATAGCTGGTGGTCTTTACAAAACTTTTGTAGTTCATCGCCGTTTTCTGTTCGTTGGTAGGGCAAAACCAACCGTTTCATAGGTAGGCTTCTGATGTGTTTTCAAACCTGTGCGTTAATGAAACTCGCCAGCGCAGTTATGCCAGAGCTTCTGCTCATTTGGATGAATTCGGTGCGTTTCTGGTAACATTTATCCTCTTCGGCATTAGAACTGTCGTTGGTTGGTGCGTACGCAGAGGTGAATAAAAACTCCATTTTGTATCGCTTCGTCCCTTAACTTCTCGCACGTGTCAACTTTCTATAGTGCAATCATTTATGTCTTCCTTGTTCTAAAATGCCTTTGGATTCAGTCGATCGTTCTAAACTTTAGCTCTGCCTCTCCTGGAAGGGTGTGCCCCAGAAGTTTGTTTCAATTTCAAGGTCTTCATACAAATAGACAGAGCCGCACCCGAACTTACGGCACTATTTCGCCCGGGTTCTCCTTTAAGTGGTGTTCGTCAGGGTTGCCTAAGTTTGTTATCGATTCAAGTGTGGAGAAACCCCTCCCTTGTGCGAGACCTGTCACGACGAGACTACACTGACGTGGTGTGATAGTTTGTGCACCTCTGTGACCCAACGAGCTACACAGGATGGCTTTTGTCAAGCCAGGAAATCTTATCATGCCTAGAAGGTCAGTGGGTAGAGCTCGGATGAACTTCAGTCTCCAGGTTCGGGGTTCAACTGGAATTTGCGTTTCCGTCGGTAAAAATTGGTGGAGGAATAATTGATCCAAGCGAATTGGCCTCCACTTCGCTTCACCCACTGCCACTTTGGACGAGAACCCAAATGGTTCTCCTGCTTAGTGGCTTGGCACGCAAGCATTACCCGTCCATCAAACCTTAATGCACACACAAAATAAAAAT
>UZAN01041708.1:42529-55669 GCA_900618425.1 Echinostoma caproni
TCTGACGCCTTCCATGTTGGGGTCAGAAAGACTCCACAACTGGTTGGTTGGAGACATTAAAGAGTATGGCAGCGAACCGACAGCAGTGGCGTTCTCGTTGTCATTTCTTATCAGTCCATAACGCTTGAACAGTATGTATGCAGAGTTGGATTGTGCATTCCGTGTGTTAACTATGGTGGTTCACCTCCCTCCCTCGAAGTAGATCCAATCCCTATCCACCTTAAGTTTTACCACCAATCTTGTATCTTGCGGGTTTGGCAGTGAAGTTCGCTGTGCGATTTAGATGACCATCCTCGCCAAAGATTGTTGCCGAATAACACTGTAAGCAATGTTTCTCGAAACGAATTGCAGTCTAAAGCCTTGTCAATCACTGAATCTGGCGGCCAGCAACGTGAGATAGGTCAACGAGCTCGTCTGACGCGTAAAATGGAATCCTTGGGAATCGATATTTGCTGCGTGTCGGTGACTCGTATCCAGGATCCTACTACTATAAGCCGCTTGAGCAGACCAGATTTGTCTTCGAGATATGTTCTTCGCACATCAGGCGACCCATAAGAAAACAGGACGAAGATAGACTGTCGGTGTTTGAACACCGATGTCTACGCAGCATTCCACGAATCTGGTGGGGCGAACAATACTGAGGTCAGGCGCAGAGTTCTGGGTATCCGCGGTCGCCCACTGGAGCAAGTGGTCGACCTCCATAGATTACGTTGTATGGGGTATGTGTCACCAAATTGGTTGCCACGACGAGCGATGTTCGCCGAGGCAAGTAGTGGGTGGAATAAAGTCAAGGTTGGTCAAGTCAAGACCTGACACAAGGGTATAAAAACCCTGAACAGGGGACTGGGTCACATGGGTCCCGTTAGACTCCCTGGATGGGGATCTCGGGATGGTCGTACCCGATGGTTAGCGACACTGAGTGATGTGTTTAGGTGACGTAAACAGTGGCGTTCTTGTATCATCTTTAATTTCTTTGCAGCCATTGTTTACTGGAGTTCTCAGTTTTCTCTTCGACTCTACCTTCAACTTTCCTGTTACTCGATCATTCATCCAAGTGGGTAGCCAAAAGACAGAAACCAAAACCGGCGCACGAAAGTGCATGATTAATGGTTGTTGAAACTGAAGCTGAATATCTAGCGACGACGAAGCCCGCTCTCTGAGTCAGCGCTGCGTAGATATTGCACTCAGCAACAGGGCGAAGTCCTCTCTTATCGATTGGATCCCCGTCAACAGTCGTTTATGTGCAATGCGTCTCCAGGGTTCAATCAAAGTCCGGAAGGGAAGCAACACCATAAGGTGTTTGTTTATCGTATCAGCATATGCACCGACCAATTGCATTTCTGCATCTTAAAAGGACGCCTTCTACGACAGTCTCACCGATCCCATTCGGATGTGTCGAAGCTCCGACATAGTTGTACTTGCAGGTAACTTAAACGTGCAGGTTGAAAAACTGGGCGCATCAGAAGCTTGCCTAGGCGGTAGTTGTGCTCTGTCCAGCCAACGAACAGATAAAGGCGATCAACTTCTTCAGTTCGGCGGAAACCATCAGCTGTTGCTATCAAGCACTAACTTCCAACATAACTCTCGACGGACGGCAACGTGACGCTCCAGTTCAACTGGTACGCGAACTCAAATCGACCACATCGCAGGAAGTTACCATTGGCGTGGCTCAGTGCAAAATTGCAGGTCGATTTGATGCAGTTCACTGTCCGACTCGCTGGTTGCAGAGAAGCTCAGTTTTCAGTTCAGTTTGTACAACCATTAACCATGCACTATCGTGCGCCGAGTTTGGTTGTTATCTTTCGGTTGCCCATTTGGATGAACATTAGGAGAAAGACAATAAAGGTTGAAAGTAGGATCAAAGAGAAAATTGAAAAGTTCACTGGACTAATGATACAGATAAATTAAGAAGATGCTAGAACGCCACTGTTTACGTCACCTAAACACATCACTCAGTGTCGCTAACCATCGGGTACGACCATCCCGAGGTCCCCATCCAGGGAGTCTAACGGGACCCATGTGACCCAGTCCCCTGTTCAGGGTTTTTATACCCTTGTGTCAGGTCTTGGCTTGACCAACCTTGACTTTATTCCACCCACTACTTGCCTCGGCGAACATCGCTCGTCGTGGCAACCAATTTGGTGACACATACCCCATACAACGTAATCTATGGAGGTCGACCACTTGCTCCAGTGGGCGACCGCGGATACCCAGAACTCTGCGCCTGACCTCAGTATTGTTCGCCCCACCAGATTCGTGGAATGCTGCGTAGACATCGGTGTTCAAACACCGACAGTCTGTCTTGCCCTGTTCTCCTAATGACCAAGTTTCTGCTCCATATAACAGAACTGACCGAACTGCTGCAGCATACAAACGACCCTTCACAGGTAGCCTGATGTCACGACGACGCCATAGATGTCTCAATTTGGCAAATGCCAACCGAGCTTTCTGTATGCGAGCTGACACTTCATCCGTGATACGTCCACCGGGTGAGACGTAGCTGCCCAAATAACAAAACTTATCCACCTGCTCTATTACTTCCTCAGTTAGAATGAGGCTGGGTGCTGGACCGACTCAGTCTTGTAGTAGCATCTTACACTTTGAAGGTGCGAAACGCATACCGAACACGGCTACATTAGCACTCAAACTTTCCAGAAGAGCAGGATTTTCACTCAGTTGCACAATGTAGTCTGCATACTCTAGATCAGACAGCCTGTCACCTGGGAGTAAATCGATGCCACTGTCATCGCACGAGAATAGGACTGTTTCCATAATCAGATCTATAACAAAGAACAACCTTGACGAACACCAATTTCTGTGGTGAACTCGGGCGAAAGCGTGCCGTACGCTCGGACTCGGCTTCGGCTATGAGTGTAGAGGAATCGTAATATTGAAATAATCTTCTCGGGCACATCTTTCAGAGAAAGGCAGCGTCAGAGTTTAGAGCGGTCCACTGAGTTGAAAGCCGCTTTAAGATCCAGGAAGATAGAGATGGTGGTTTACGAAAAGGATGTCGGTGCTCCAGAGTTTGGCGAAGAGTGAAGATGTGGTCGATACAACCGGGTTTAAAACCAGTCTGGTTCTCACGCGTGCACTCTTCACGTGCGGAAGACAATCGTCGGAGTATATATATATATATATACCAGTGAGAAATTTAGAAGCAATGTTGATTAAACTAATTCCTCTGTGGTTTTCACGGAGGATCTGTCGCCTTTCTTGTGAATCGGTATGGTGACCGATTCACACCATTTAGGTGGAACCTGTTCCCTCCCACATTGAGCCCAGGAGTTTCGGTAACTCCGAAACCAAGTCTGAACCTCCATCGGAGCGTTGTCCGTATCCACAGTAAGAGCGGCAATCTTGAATCAACCCCTCCNGCGGTAAGTGATAGCGATGTGGTCGATTTGGGTCCAGCGCTGTGGAGAGGTTGGCGGTTTCCATGTAAGTCGATGGCGTTTCTTGTGAGAGAAGTTCGTGCTTGACAGGAACAGTCTGTGGTCGGCACAGAGTTGAAGTAGCGATCACCGTTGTCCTTCCGGTTGGCTGGGATTGCATGTGGTCCACCTTTCTGATTCTTCCAGGGATCCCACTTGAACAATGAAGTCTCCGGCGATTACCTTGATGTCCGTTGATATAACGCATCGGAGTAATCCAGAAAGGTCCTTGTAGAATTCATCCTTGATTTCAGGTGTACTTTAGTCGGTCGGTGCATACACCGACGCGACGAATAGACCGACGAAGCTCACCAAAACCGGTTGGCGGATCACTGCTTATCCAACCTAGCCGTTCATGCTCGCTTATAATCAGAACTACGACAAGAGCCAAAAGCACCCTAGTGTGGCAGTGTAGATGAACAGTGGAATCAGATTAAACGAGCAATGCACTCCGCTGCTTGTGGATCTGAAGCGGTAGCCCGTCGGACGCACTGGATATCTGACGAGTCAGTAGCACTGATAGAGAAAAAGCGGCAAGTCCCGTCCGCCCGGGACTAAGGTAGGGGTAGGTGGCGTCTGCAACGTCAACTCAAAAGACTGAGAACTGGTAGGCAACGATAGCTAGTGAAATGGGAGTTGCAGCTGCATTAAGGAGCAGTCAAAGACTGTTCCAACTGATACGCAACACGGAAGGTTGGCGAGCCACAGTTAGTGAAACAATCTGCGACAAAAGTGGGCAAACTACTTCAATGAACGGTTCATCTGACCGGCTCCTAACTGGAATGTATCGTCTGTTGTAGTATAGCCTCCATGGGCAGTGTCGTGAACCTCCTGAAACAGAAGTATGATTTTACCTCTAAGCCCCGTAGAAAGAAAATACTTCAGGAGTGGACGGGCTTTCTCACACTTCAAGATGGGGTGAGTTGGGGAGGGATGATGACCTCGCAGACTCCACTACTAATTTAGTGCGCAACATCTGGTCACGAGGGTGGATTCCATCATTCTAGAGAGAATCACCGGTCGTTCCAGTTTTTAAGAAAGGCTCGCAACGGCTACGCAAACCAACGTGGAATACGCTTTATTCCAATGGTCACCAGCGTATTAGCCTTCGTCATACTTTGACGTTTGACACCGTCTAGAGAGGCAAATATACGTGAACAAGTAGGACTGCAGCCAGGTCGCATTTGTATCGACCAAATCTTCACGCCTCATGAAGTCCTCGAACTACGCCATACAACTGCCAACGGTTGTCCCTTGACTTAAAAGGAGCTTTCGACTCAGTTGACCACAAAGCATTAATGTGCTCGTTTCTTCCTAAAGAAATGCTGCTGCAAACCTATTACGGTTGCTGTACCTGTGTAATTCTGATAGCGCGAGGTTCTGCGGCGAGCTGAGTAGGCCGGTCTTCACCAGCAGCAGTGTTCGTCATGGATGCCCTCTTTCGCCATTTCTGTTCAATTTCGTCATAAATGAAATACTAGAGGTATTGACTGGGCAGCTGAAGAAAATTTGTGCGATTCGAAGTACACTGATGATATGGTCTGTCCCTTCTGGAACCCAACAACTATTGCGCTACATTCAGTATGTATTTTTCACCTTTGAAGTACGAAGCGATGCTGCAAGTGTGAGCGTCAACTAATCCCGGTTTGACGCTTGATTGTCAGGAGTGAATTACAATAAGTTACACCTCTACCTATATTGTCACACTTGTCTGAGTCAAGATTGTATGTTAAAGAAATCAGTTTAATAATCCTAATAAAAAGAAAGTTCCACGACCGCCTGTAGGCACAACACTGCCAGGTTGCTCAGGTCAAGGTAGTTGAATTTTATTGGGGAATTCCCAACCGCAGCCTGTGGCTAACCAAAGTTCCATCCACAAGGCAGCAGGGCGGTGTGTAAAAACCGCACTCTCTTGGGGTCGGGTCCTACGCCCTTTAGACAGGATACCCAATACGCTTCGGTGCCTAATCAAGCCGGTGATCACCACTGCAACGAAGGTTGGGGTGCGGTACGTTGGTTGGTTTAGATTCAAAGTTTTTAGCCTACTCTTCCAGATCAATTGGTTTATCAACCCGGTCATACTCGACTTTGGTTTTTTGTCCTGTCTCTTTGGTTAGGAAAATTCACCACCCAAAGGCGATGAGCAGGGCTTCCTCAGAAGAGGCTATTTTAAACCCATTGAGAGGTGCAAGAGAAGTGTGACCGGTCACAACTCAAAACACCGATCCCTGACCTAACAAGAGCTTTCTAGGAGGTAATGCTTTTTGAATTACCACTGTTATTTCAACAAAGTTTCGCGTAAAAGAATTATATGTGTACAGTATAAACTTACCAAAGTTGAATCAGTTTGTCATCATGTTTGATGATGGTGACGATACAATCCCAGTGAATGCTTGACAGCCTCAGACCTTCAGAGTCTTGCCTAATTCGTAGCCCTTGTTGTTCATGGTGCTTCTAAGTCATGCATCGTGACATTTGCGCTGACCATGTTTTGTGTACTTCGAGTCCCCTTTTGCTTGGCATATCTATTCTCTAAGCTTATGGGGACTCAAGTTGTATCCGGGAAGTGATGTTCCGCATCTGTAGAATCAACACTTCTTGAATATTGAAATCACGTGTGCTGTCTATTTCTCTTACTTTTCCAGCGTCGTTCCTTATCTTCAAATCACTCCTAAAGCGCTGTGAACCGAAAGCCATGATAGAAGAACCCCTCCGTTCTGAATGAAACAGACCTATGCAGCTTCGAGACGCCCAGGTGTTATCTCACCCATAAATCTATCGACTGGTTCAACCTCTCAGAAACAACGTTCTTAAATGACTTGTTCGCTGGATTATCTACTACTGTGTTTTTACATTGGCGGACTTTCTTGTGCGGCGTTTATTGTGACGTTCTTATCATCTCCCACATCTCTTTTCTTTATGGAGCTTGTATATTCTTATTTTCTCACTGTTGTTTTCGCCATGTACACCTGTAAATAGCTCACCTATTGCTCCGTGATTTTTCTTCATTCACAACGCTCGCATTTTGAAACTACTCCTGTTCTCGTTGTTCGTCTGTTATTCGTATTAAGTATTGCTCAGCCTGAGGTATAGCAGCGTGCGCAAAATCTGACACTAGACGCATTGTTCGACCATCCGATTAAGATAGGGATAGATGATGCAGATTCTTTTGAGGGTAGACAGTGATTCCTTAGTTCCTGGCGATGATTTCGCATTCCTTAACCATTGTCTAAACATCACTTTGGTAACTGGAACGAAACAAAAGACTTGGGAACGGTAGGTACATCGTACTTTTGGTGTTTTTATTGGTTTCATGACAGGACGATATTCGATATATACAGAATGAAACAGCCATCATACGAAGTCGAAAAGGGGTAAGTGAAAAGTACTTCTAATTGAGCCATCATAATGCAGAGCAGTCTTGATAAGCGACCTCTGTGGGTTGATGTCTGGTGGGTTTTGGTTTAGCTTTTTAGTTAGCGCGTTCTGAAAGCTGGTTAGGCGTGCTGGTTCAGACAACTTATTACAGTCCAAACGTCGTGTCGTGCGTTCAGAGCGCCCACCGAGGCACGGACGGCTTGGCGCAAACTAACGCGTGGTCCCACTCGAGAGGAGTGCTTCAGTACGATCGGCAGTCCTGTATGCAACTCCGTCATTTGTGGCTTTTTAGTACACACGAAGTGATTACAGCAAAAGGGTAAACCCCATAGTTATGCGGAGGGACTTGCGTCTGTCGTTGACTCGAGGAGGGCGAGGCCAAGTGACGTACCGGTAGTTGGAGCGGCTTCAGTTCTCGCACTGAGAGACACGCCAATGCCAGCAAGACGAAGCGGCAACCTCAGGGTCGCCAGAGATGTGTAAGGCGAACTTAACAGGTTAGTTCGCTGGGGACGTCAATTGGATAACGGAGCTGGAGTCCTGAATGCGAGTTTCTTGGATGCAACTCATCGGTGGTTAGGGTTTCGAGCGTACGAGCTAAACAGCCCGTTGTCTTTATGCACCTGAGATTGCGCACAGTAAATGTGGCTAGTTTGAATGGGCATTGAGGGCGAAGAAAGGCCTTAGCTAGTGGAGGATTCGGTTAGATTTGGATAGTAGTCGAGGGAGGACACAAGACAACAGCGACAGAGTTTCCATCTAAGGCACTACGATCGTCTAAAAAACCCCAAGAGAATGGGTGAAAGTGAAGGCAACGGCTGATGAGATGTGTGCGTGTACGGTGTAGTGTTTATCGCTGGGTGCGAAAACTGTAGACTGAAGACACGCAAGAGTGGAGGGGATCATCGTTGCAGGTTTTGTGGACTGTTGTACTACTCGGTTCATAGTGGGCCTTATTCGAGGGTGCACTCTAGCCTTTGCGCAACCAAGCGCGGACTGCAAGTCAGCGGTGATATTCCTTCGTCTTTTCTAGAAAGCCTTTTCCAACAAAAGATTTCGTCAAGGAGCGATGCCCATATTAAGTGGCGGGCTTCACTCGCCACGTCAGCGCTGTCCACAGATGTGTGGTGTTTTGTGCGGAGAACCATTGCCAGGAGGTAAACCCGCCGCATCCTCGAGCGCAGCCGCTGATTGTCTGCGCCTGCTTATTCGGAGGACCCAGGTCCACCTTATTCACGATTAGCTGCGAGATGACGGCCGTTCCCCTATCCGCGACCCGGGGACGCGCTCGGTAGCATACAGCTCTGCTCTCCTGAGCATTACATAGGAGGGATAGAGTGAATGAAAACATATGGGATGGTAGCCTGAGCATCTCCAAGACCGAGTGATATGCACAGAATGACTTATGGTAAGCGAAAGAGCTGGTCAGGTCTGAGAAGTCGAAGCATAATTGGGGGGTTTTATCATAGTCGGCATCTTAATCGTTTCGGTACACCTGTTGTCAGAGCTAGTCGTTCTCCTTAGTGTTTGGGCTCCCTAGCAATACTCGTGAAGCTCCAGTTAACACAAACTGAACGGTTTCACACAACATTGGTGGTCTATGGGCGATTGTGAATGCTTTGCCCATACCATCGAGTGGGGATTTTAACTATTAGTGATGCACCTATAGCTCTATGGCGTGAGAGCACTATGTTATCAGNATTGTTGTCATCGATTCATCTACCCTGTACACATCGTATAACATGTTGAATGTGGTTGAGAAAAGGGGATGGGATGAGTGGTGCGATGTGGTAAACTCCATAAATTTGCAGTGAGTTATACATGCGATCGATCGTGCACCATGGCAGTTGTGTTGCATGGGTCTATCTCTTGTGCACATGGGCTGTGTTGGAAAGTGTTGTTTGAATTGATCATTTGCTTTACTGCATCAATTGTGTTTTATGATTGGTCCTTGTAAGACTTATTTTGCCCGAAAAATAATCTATTTGGTTCAGGGCTATGTGTAAACGCTTATGATTCCCTTCCCAATTGGGATTTGTGTCCAATGGACTGGGAAAAACATCAAGAGCATTTCCTGAAGTGCCGACTTTTGACAGGTTAAATGTCGATCGCTTCGGTAATGGCCAGGGTGTAGGTGCGCAATCATTTAGGTGGGTGAGGCAGTATTCGTGCACAACAGGTATTCACCATTATGGATGAACCTGGTCATATGTTGGACGTTTCAGGAAAGAAACGTGGTGGACGTAGTTCCACAGTTGTGTTGTTCTTGGGGAAAAGATGACTGATTGTTAGAAATGCGACCCTTGGAGTGGTTGACTAGTTGCTTGTATACGGGGCCTACGCAGAAAAATAAGTGCGATAAGAACGGAAGAGACCAAAAAATCGTACCATTAGAGTAAGGATAAGCAAGCGGCGGTGAGCTAGTGACTGCAAGTCACATGTTAGGGAGGGATCGTTGATGAGGCGAATGGCTCTACGTTGAACTCAATCAAGAGCAGTCGGAGAGGTGAGCGAAGCTGTGGTTCAAACATGACTTAGTATTCGTCTGCAGGGCGAATCTGAATAGGGCAGTGAAGAAACAATAGAGCTCATGTCTTACAACCATGCACACTCGTGCGGCGGTTTTTGTTGCTGTCCTCTGGATACCCATGGCCGAACAACAGAAGGGAGGTTGGAATGCTGAGAAGATAGCGAATTCGCAGAGATTCAGGTTGTAAGGATAATGAGTAGATGCACGAGCTCAACTGCTTGCGACACCCAGTGTCTCTAACTAATGGTTAAGATGATTCCGAGGTCCCCATCTAAGGAGCCTAGAATGAAAAACGTCTGGTGCGATGAGGAAACTAGCTTTGCGCGCAGTGCGACAGGAAAATGTTTGAATGTGCGGTGATGATCAAAGAGAAGGTGAGGATGGTCCAAATGGATTGCATGAATCTGTGGAACCGAGAACGTTTGAGTCAAAGTTCAATGGAGGAGGAAAGATTCACAAGATAAATGAATATTTAGAGGCTTTACCGCCGCTCAAGACATACCACTAGTGCCAGCCCCGAGGAGAAATGAGACCAAGGTCAGAATTAAGAGAGTTATTGAGGAAGAAGCGCAGTTACAGGTGTTTAAAGAACAGTGAAGGTTAGCTTATTCAGCAAAGGCATACATAGGAGTCGAGGGGGAGGGCATCAATGAGGATCAGAAAAAGTGAAGCTGAGAAATCAGAACCCTGCGGGACACCAACATTCACCGGCGCGGAACCAGATATGGTCCCATTTACTCGAACGAAGATGTTGCGGTCGTAAAAACAGACTTGCGCGCTAGACACAATCGAAGGCTTTCGGGATGTTCAGCGACATCACACAGGTTTCTCGTTGTTTGTCGAGTGATGTTGACCATGTATACGAAATGAGCGCCGACTCACCGCTAGATCAGCGAAACCGCAATGACGGTCACTAAGGTGCTTGTTCTGCTCTAGGGGGCAACGGATTTGAGAGGATGAGGAAGTAGAAGGGAGGGGCGTTCCCGGAGACCCTAATTCGAGGAAGATGGGAGGATTGCCTGCCGGTTCTGGTGTCTTATGTGTATTCAGAGATAAAAGGAGCTAATGTATCCCTGATAGAAATGAGTAGCGTGAGAAATGGATTGCTGCTTGGTGCGTGCAGGGATGGATAGATCTGCGTAGGGAGCAGTTGGATGTTTATCACTTCGGCTGTAACAAGTTGGTTGAACACTAAATCGCCTGATCGATTACCAATGAATGGGAACCAACGGAATAGAAATTGCAGTCCTAGTAAGTGTCAGGAACTTTTCGATTCCAGAAGAGGCGGTTATTAACTATGCTAATTTGCTCTCTAGCCCATTGTGGTGGTTGTGCAGTCGTTGCGGGCTTGCAAGTACTATTGGACGTGGGGAGAAAGGACGTCAGCGATGGAACACTGATTTCTTCGGACGAGTAGACGTGAAATCTGTTGACTTTTTAGCGACATGACAAATAACTAGGTGAATGCTTCGTAAGAGAACTTTGGAACTTCTAGTCGCTTAAGTATCAACATCGGTGAAGTAACAATAATAATTCCCGGGTATGAGAAGCCAGAAACGTACGAAAGCTATATCGATGAGCAGAACCGTTCCGTCAGTATCAGGAATGGAGAAGTGAAGAGCCGATAATCAGCATATAAATTGAAATAATAGAGTGGCTAAGTGAACCTGAACCATCTATACACCAGATCCAGCATCCACATAGTCTGCAGGAATGTTAGGACATTTCTAGACATAGTAAGCTAGTGTATCACAATGCTGTCACTGCACGACTGCAAAGTCGAGAACTGTTGTCTCTTCGAAGTCCGATTACCTAACTGTTGCACAAAACGACTCAACTCATCACATAGCGATGTAAACTGCCGGTTATACCACAGCGGTACAACTGACAACTCCGGTTTGCACGGAGTAGCAGTTGCCATGAGCGGCCGGGCCAACAATGCCATAATCTCCTGTGAACCAATTTCTCCTAGGATTACCATAGCGCGCTTCAGGGATAAGCCGTTTAGCCAGTCTTTCTTTACTTTATATGCTCTAACGTTACATGCGCAAGCACTGGTTTGTGCCAAGTTGTCTATGCGTTTTGGTGGCCGCAAAAAAATGCAATGCAAACAAGACGTCGTCAAGCTCTCTGACTCGGCCGTATTAGCCGATTACCAAAACGAGTTGGCCGCAAGGCTAACTACTACCTCACCAAGTAGTGTAGATCAACACTGGACAACCATTCAAAACGCAATACACTCAGCCGGTTTACACGGTTGTGGCCTCACCCGCCGTTGTAAATCACTGAGTCTCCTCCAACTCTGTCAGACTCCTCGACGCGCGTCGGGCAATCCCGGCAGACTGCGAGTACAACGAACAGCGCCTCTCTCAAAGAGTTTGAGAGACGACCGAGAGGCCTGGTGGACGCTACGTGCAAAGAAGATGGAATCAGCGGCTAGGTGTGGAAACACCCGGCAACTCTTCCAGCCCATCCGTGCTACAGGCCCCAAAAGACAGTGCGTTAGTGAAACAATCTGCGAAGTAGATGGCACGCTAATAGACAGGTTTCACCAGCGGTTGGAACGTTTGGGGGAGCACTTCACATCGCATTTCAACCAGCCCACTTCGCTGGATGCCCCAAGCAGCTCTCTTAAGAGCGCATCCTGGTCACTATCCACGGGACCCCCCGCAGAAGCGAAGATCCGAAAGAAACTCCAAGCTCTGAAACGCCACAAGGCCGCTGGATCTGACGGCCTGCCACCTGCCCTCTTCGAAAATGGTGGAAATGCTCTCGTAAGAGACTGTTCTCGAAGGTCTGGGAATCGGAAAGTGTACCCCACGCATGGGGAGAATCGATTGTCATACACATCTACAAGAAGGGCTGTCTCAACGCCTGTTCCAACCACAGGGGTATAATCCTGATTCCAATAGCGCCGAAGCTGCCGGCGTCCGTTTTGTTACGCAGATTATGCCCATTCCGTGAGAAGCAAATCCGCGAGGATCAGGCCGGTTTTCGTGCACGCCGTGGATGCGTGAATCAAATCTTCACCCTCCATCACCTACTAGGACACCGTCACGCATACAGACAACAAACCATTGTCGTGTTTTTAGACATCAGAGCGGCTTTCGACTTTATCGATCGCCCCGCACAGCGCGGAGATACGGAGTACCCGAGAAGTGTGGTTCACTCCTAAAAGCGCTCTATCACCAGACCTCGGCGAAGGTTAGGGCCTTTGGTGAACTTTCTCTCTCAATTCCGGTCACCAGTGGGGTGCGACAGGGTTGCCCTATCTCTCCGTTTCTCTTAAACTTTACCATAGATAATGTCCTACAAAACGCGTTACATAACGTAACGAACGCTGGCGTCGAGCTTTCTCCTGGGGACAGAGTCGTAGACTTAGACTATGCCGATGATGTTGCCTTACTGGGTGACAACGCACCAACGATTTAAGAGTCGTTGAACCGTTTGGCAACGGAGGTTACTCGCTATGGTATGTCACTTGCACCTTCAAAGTGCAGTGTTGTTGCAAGATTAGCAGGAACCCATTCCTGCACTTTCGTTCGGCAACGACACTCTGGAAGTAGTCGAAAGCTTTGTTTACCTTGGGAGTTGCATAACGGCTGGCCGAGATGTGGGTGAGGAGATATCTCAACGCGTGATCAAAGCTGGATTAGCGTTTACTAATCTGCCGCATCTCTGGTGCCGGCGTGACATATCCCTTTCGCTGAAAGGGTGTGTGTATTGCGCAACTGTACGCACTGTGTTTCTCTATGGCTGCGAGACCTGGCCTCTCCGAGCAGATCACGTCCAGCAGCT
>UZAN01041709.1:0-23934 GCA_900618425.1 Echinostoma caproni
GCCAGTGCTTGCAGATATTTTCATGACGAAATAAGAATCCGGTCCTCTGGACACAGTCATGCCAAGATGACTGTGCCACCATTGGTCAGCACCAACGTTCGCTCACTATTCGCAAAGATCTCGAATTTAACCTCTGTTCTGAACACGCGCAATAATTCCAACAAATGTGTTGTTTGTGTGCAAGAAACATGGCTAAACAAAAACATCGAAGACGTTCTCGTGCGAATAGAAGGGTTTGATTGCTACCGGCAGGATATACAGCGAAGTACGAAAAAAACCGGAAGCGGTGTGGCTACTTACATCAATTTTTTCTTGGTGTGGTAAGTCAGAAGTTATATATAACTACTCTGAAAAGTGCACTGACTGTTCGTCTGTTCTTTGTCACCCTACATTTTCTCGTCACAAAAGTAGAATCATCACCAATGTGTATATATCTCCCTCGTGTACTCAGACCGACATTTCTTCTTTCTTTGATTCCTATATTCCACTTCAAGTTCCATTATAAGATGAAAATCTCCATTTACTGTTTGGTGATTTCAATCATGCAAGCATTTCTCCCTTGCTTCTGTTTCGTTTATCTAACCTTTCTCATTCTCTTAACAGAGGCAGTTCTGTGCTGGACAGAGTGATCACAAACCATCCCAACTTATTCTCTCTCAAACTAATTGCCCCGGTTTCTACCAGTGACCATAGTATTCTTCTTGTTAGACCTAAGGTATACTCTCGCATTTCTTATCAAGCATTCACGCCTTCTACCCAGATAAAATTTTACCTAAGGGACTTTTCATCCAACCGTATTTCTCTTCTCAACCGTTCTATTGTGATTGTTCAATCTTGGTTTGGTTCTTTTCTTCGCTTTTTAAATCTATCAATCTGTTCACTGATACGATTAAATCAATCTTTAAATCGTGCTGTCCAATGAAAATCTTGTTTGTCTGTAACGGTAGAATCACCGCGCCCTTTTTGAAATCACTAAGAAGGTACAAAGAACTGGCCTACAAATCTCATCTTGCATCACTAGTATAGCACTATTCTGAGTTAATCAGGTCCGAGATAACGTACCTCAATGCAATCTTCGCCGCCCAAATTCTGCGAACGAAGAACACAGGATCTAATGACAAGGTATTCGCCTTCTCTGTGGGCAGAACAGAAAACATTCTAATACCTCTGTGGATGTCAACAGCCTCAACGCCGCTTTCATCCACCCGTCAGACGAGAGCCAGATTCCCTCATTCCTATCCAATGAATCCATTTCAGTGCCTTTTTTCAATGATTTAATCTTTAGGCTTCTTCCATCCTGCAAAGCATCCTCAGCTGCAGGCCTTGATGGTCTTTCTCTGGCATTTTTGACATTCGGAGCAGCTACCCTAACCAATATGATGACATCCATTGTCAATGAGTCCCAGTCTTCCCGGTCGATTCCTGATTCTTGGCGTCCAGTGACCGTTATTCCGATCCCCAAATCCACGTCCTCAACTGTACTTGCGAAACGGTTTCGCCCTATAGCGTTGACCTCAGCGGCTCTAAAGGCAACTGAAAAAAGCCACCCTAAGTCGGTTGCTGTCAGACACCACAATTCCCCATGACCCCCTTCAGTTTGCACATAAACCAAACAGATCTACATTGGACGCTGTATTCACTCGAGTGCATTTTATCAGCAAGTCAATGAACTATTCGGTCAAGTCTGTCCGTTGTGTTCTTCTTGACTATTCATCTGCGTTTGAATCTATTTCCCGATCACCTCTTCTTTCCAAACTTGAATCTTTTGGCACTCCAAAACAGCTTCTCTCATGGCTTGCCGACTATTTCACACAGAGGGTCCGGTGCACCAAAATGAGAAGGAGGGCATAAAAACCTCTTGTTTTGGTGTTCTTCAAGGTGGTGTTCTATCTTCATATCTTTTTCCTGCCTTTATTAGTGATCTTTCTGTCCCACCCATTGCGCACATCCAAAAGTATGTTGATGACGTCGTTTTGTCTCAGACAGTTTCATATCTCTCGGACTTTCAATCTTTTACTGAAAACCTATCCCACATCCAACAGCTTCTGACCAATCTGGTCTCAGTCTTAACATATCTAAGTGCGTAGATATTTTCAGTCTTTCCCGTTCCTCATTTCCAACGGACTCTGCTAATCTTAATGATAAACCTGTATCTAGAATGACCTCAGTGAAGTACCTGGGTATCACCATCGACAGCAATCTTTGTTGGTCTACACATATTTATAACTGTATGGGAAAACTGAGACACCTATCTTTTCAGTTACGCAAACTCAGGCAGTTCCGGACCCCACAATCAGTCCTGTAATTTTTCGTTCATCAATGCGTTTTACCCATTATACTTTATTGCTCTCATGTAGTGTTTCCCGGTCTTTCAAAACACGACTTCAAAACAATTCACCGTGGTTTGGTGATAATCAGTCGTGCATCACTAATCCCAATCGATTTATTAATCGCAGATCTCATTGATGGTCACATCAACTCTTGTTTTAAATTTGCTCACAAGATTCTAGACGACCCTCTTCATCCACTACACCCTTTCGTCTTATCGTTCCCGTCCGTCCGCACGCTCCTCATTTCGACAGCTACCCTCTCGCATTACCATTTATAAAAATTCCCCTTTACCCTACCTGGCCCGAATACGTACCAAAAAGAAACAGGTATCAAATGAACTACGTCAAATTCATGGTACAAGACACGTATATCACCGACATCCTTTACCTCTTGTTTTTATTATTTTTATTTCATTCTGTGTGACGAAACGTGTACATTTTTAACTGAAATGCAGACATGTATGCTTACACAAGTTACAAATACAATACAATACAATCGTTTTGACCTCTCTATCCTGAAAGCATGGTAAATCTCGCGAGCTTTGATAAGAAACTACTTATGTAGCATGGTAGAATCTTTGCAAACAACCCGAAAATCGCTTTTCTCTGAAAAAATGGGCCAAAATAAGCATTTCATTCACCGCTTCTATTTTCTACCATCCGAAAATATTTCTACAACGAATTAGCTCCCTCTGACTTACAAATCATTAGAACTTGGATGCGCTTGGATAGCTGCCTTGTCGTATAACCTACATAAATGACACCACAGATGCAATTGAATTGGTAGATGAGCATTGACGAGGTCAACATAGCAACTTATCCTTGTCTTGACGTCGGATGAGAACACGCATCTGAATTTGGCAGCACTGAACGTTGTTTTCACTGCAGCACTCAGGACTCTACTACCCTTTCAGCTGCTTAATCTTCTTTTGAACAAAAGTTTGATGATCAAAATATTTTTCTCAGCTCTATCCGCAACACCCTGTTTTGTTCTTTCAGACCAGTTGCGATTGATCAACATATACGGGTAGTCATTTTCTGTCAGCTTCTTCCGCATAACTGCTAATTCTGTTTTCAAAGTGTCTTCTGAGCAGATGTATCTTTCTCTGAATAGAAGACACCGCACTAAGTTACGTTTGCAAGCGAGCGATACAAAGATATGGAAGTTTGTGTTTCGTCCGTTCCATGTGCCTTTTCGATGCACCTTCCACTGAATGGAGCCATCTAAACGTCTCGTTTAATTAACATCCAGGAATGGAAATTTGTTATTATCTTCTTTCTCAAATGTAAAGCGTATCCCTCACTGTGCCATATTGGAGATCAACAACACATCGTTGAGGTTCAAATTCTCCTCGGAAACATAAAATATCGTCCACGTATCTGCAGTAGTGACCGAAATTATTGATGACTGTGTCCAGAGGACCGGATTCTTATTTCGTCATGAAAATATCTGCAAGCACTGGCCCTAAGGGTGTTCCCATTGCAAGTCCATCTTTTTGGGGATAGTAGGTATTACCAAACAAGTATTGTATGCTGAATATGAATCTGAGTATCAATTCTTTGAGACTATCAAATGGTATACCCACATGTATGTTCTCACGCGTAATGAAATCGCAGGTGAATTTTATTGTCTACCAGATTTATGTTGGTAAACAGGGACACAACATCAAGAGAGAACATTTGATTTCCTGCTGAGTTTACAACCATAAACGCGAATGTGCCTCGTATTGTGTTCTGTTATGACTGAATTTTGATTCTTCCTACAATGAGGTAACCATTTTAGAAATGTATACTTCACGGTCCTTCGTCGGGTCTACTCAAGAGAGTTCGATGGTCTCTTCGTAGTTCTCTAAGTGCATTAAGATGCTTCCTTGTAAGGGGACCTGAATTGCGAGCTGGGTAACGCCGAAATTTATAGTAACTTGTGAATAACGAAGACTTGAATCGTTCTACATATTCAACTGATTCAGGTTTAAGATGAGCCGTTTACCCAGTTCGTTTGACTAACTTTGCGTCTAGGACATCCTGTGATTAGAGCAAATCCAAGTTCTAATGATTTGTAAGTCAGAGGGAGCTAATTCGTTGTAGAAATATTTTCGGATGGTAGAAAATAGAAGCGGTGAATGAAATGCTTATTTTGGCCCATTTTTTCAGAGAAAAGCGATTTTCGGGTTGTTTGCAAAGATTCTACCATGCTACATAGGTAGTTTCTTATCAAAGCTCGCGAGATTTACCATGCTTTAGTCTTTCAGGATAGACAGATCGAAACAATTGAAAACACCGGCAACAACATATAGACACCTGAAGAAAATGTGTAAAGAAAGATTTTACAAAGAAACTCATAACCGAGGCAGTTGCGGCGGGAGCAACCTAAATGATAAACAGTGTGATAAGGTGGAAATCACTCAGGATTCGGAACATGCGATCTAAAGAAACTCACCTATTCTTAACTGTATCGAACTGGAAACGTAAGTGAGCTTTCATACAACATTATCTATTGACGAAAGTATTCAATCTGCCACCTCTACTCAGAAATTTCATATTTCGATGGCTTCGGAAAATGCTCAATGAATAAAGTTGCACGAGGTAGTCTTCGACGTTGGGATGCAGTCGGCTTCCTGGAGGAGAAGTGTTCCCAGTTTTTTTAAGCCTTTGATGTAGTATGCTCCTGGCAACATCGAGTTTCCCCAAAAATGAACTATTGCTAGATAATGGATAATGGACGGGTAATTAACAGCCATCAACGAAACACCGCCTAACTGCTACCCTCAAGCCTGCGTGGTATTTATTTTGGTGTCCTCGAACACTTTTAGTAATGTTTGTGCATAAGTCAGAAACGGATGATTCTGTACGAAAAAGTACAACAAATTCATAAAAGGGACAATGCATCATGAAGTTTAATCTGCAACGAATGCAACGAATTAACCCGAAAATGTGAACCGGGTGTTTCTTCACTATAATTTTGCAAAAGGATATCTGCGGTAACAAAGAAAGCGTGGATTATAATTCACAAGGTTTCTTTACTTTGCATTTCTTGCATATATCATTACTATAATAATGGAATAATAGTAATATAGCAAATAGAGAATTATGAAACACAATCCGAGCCTTAATTAATGTAGGTCGGGGTTTGGGAAATAATATTCCAAGTCAAAACTTGCAAAAGAGTAGAGCCACTTTCAATCGGATCGGCGCACTTATCCACGGAGTAAAAACCAACAGAAGAAAGATGTTGTAACCACATCGGTAATGCTAGGAGCAAGTTAACTGGTTTATAGAATGAAAATATGTAGATCTTATGGCGGGCGGTGATAGTTCGGTGATAACGTCTCCACATTATCTCCCCTTAAAAGGTGTGTTGGAATCCCACCACCACCGCTTCACTTTCCCTGTTGTATGGCAGCCGTTTGATTAACCTCTTTTCCGTTCCTCGAAATGGTATCATTATGCGTTCAACGAAAGCAAGTAAAGATGACGAAGAATAAAACATGAAAAGAAAGGACCAACCTTGATTTTGTCAAACAGAATTTATCATTCTTATTTGACCAAAAGAGCAAGTTTTCTCCGAATGCCTATTGTTCTTTACCGGATCATTTATTCTTTTCTTAAAGCTCAAAGTAATAGAGGACCTTGTTGATACGTTGAATTCTTTATAATGCACTCCACTGAATTGCTACTCAAGCCGTAGGATCAGTCGATCACGTTTAGTTTGATGGATAAAATGGACATGTGATGAACATCTATGAGCCATGGGATAAAGCCTTTGGTGGAAAAAGACTGAATGATAGTCCTATTTCTCTAAAGGAGTGCTTCTTGAAATCGACGAGAAAGAATGTCTACTGAATTGCAGTGAATTCGAATAATTGAAGTTGAATATAGAATGTGTTGTATGAAAATTGCTCACTTCTTGTGATTGCTAAGTTGGTAAAAGTTGACCCGAATCATCCGGATGATTGGGGAAACGGTTGCCACCTTGTGATCTAATTTAATCTCAAGTTGACAATCAGAACACTTGAGAAAATACGTAGTCATTATTCAAGGAAATAGTAAAAAAATATAAATGTAGTTATCATATTTCTCAATGTTTAAACCCATATTCGTCAATTTATAAATGTGATCCTTTGGTTCACTCCGTAGTTATAAGATGGATGGTTGATGTTTTCGACACAAATGGCTATTGAGTCCAGAATAAAGGTTTACTCAATACAAAAGCGCTATATTTACCCAGTTTGCTGGTGCTTTTATCACTGTCTCATAACCTTCTAGTTTACAATAAATCCAAAGAATGAACAACCATTTCCTACAATTTGCAATCTGCCCTTGCGCCTTCGTCATGTTGATCTAAACAAACGTTTGTAGTTTCACTCATTAAAGGATCTGCTATCGTCGGTGTCCCATAGGTTGTTTACACAATTCAACTAATGATGAAATTGTTTTAATTTTCGTTGAATCCGTCCCGTTTGCTTGATAGATATATGTACCCTATCGGTCGTGTGTTTGCCTGACAAGCATGCGAAACTACTTGGAAACCCCTGTGGTTTTCAGGTATCAATAGGCAACTGATATAGATCATCGCTGAGTTTTACTTTAGGTGATGTTTACTTTGTCTTAAAACTCATCTTCTGGAGGTGCCTACTCGAAATCGACATTTAAGTTCAGCATCCGTATCAGGGCCATACGAGACACATGCGAGAATCTTTCCGGTTGCGGAAATCCCTGGGGCATAGATTAACCATGCAGGAGCGGAGCGAAGCTCAAACGAATCTTCCTATCGGTAGTCATATCCATCTTAACTGCAGTCTTGAGTTCACAATACCGATGGTGAAAAGCCTCTGTTATTTAAGTTACTTTGGTTTGCAATACTTGTGGCTTGCTTACTATCTCCTCTTTCTTTCTGATAATTTCTACCCCCGGTATTATTTTTGTACGCTTTCGGGTATATCTCGTATGAGTCATCCACCCAGTTAACACCAACCCGATGCATAATTGTATGTGCTCTATATTGATTCATTGAATGAATTTGATCCTCTGTGACCGTAGAACTGTCATGCCTTTCAACTTGCCATGGAAACAAAAGCACTTGCAACCCCTTTAGCTACCTCTTTGCTAATTCTGAAAGTGGAAAAGCACAAAACCGATAAGCGCTTCTGGTTTCGACTGAAGGATACGTTCAGTTTAAATAATAATTAGCTAATCATAGAAAATCAGTTGAAGTATATTCAGTAAAACCACAAATTCACACTTAATTTTGATTCACTTTGAAGCAAAATTCTTGGTGTCAGATCATTTAAGGTTAACGTCAACTTGACTGAATAACGTAGATCTTATTTCTGTTAAAACCAACGACTTAAGAGTAGTCCAACCGAAAAAAAGAGTTCTATCGCATGCGCGTGACCCAAATCTACCTGAATAAATCAATAAAAAAGCGAAACTTGAAATTAATATTAGTGTAAAATCTTGAGTTCTCAAGGAGGAACCAATAGAAATCAAGTTAACCCTAATACGCAAAGCCACTATAGAAAAGATCGCTTTTCAATTTAAATAACCGCGTATTCCTTGAATTATTTAATAAGCACAGGACCAGTATTTGCTACAAGCTTTCCTCCGTGTTTTTATGATCTGCCTTCACGATGAAACGTGTACTCCTTGCCCACGTGTTTCTCCTCACAATGATTTATGCACGTAAGTCAGTATTTCGTCGAATTCAAACTTCACATTTTCCTATGGATTCTGTGCAATGATCATTTTTTGATGTACGAGGATATTTTGTATATATTTTATATTGTACCTTATTTGCACTGTAGTTCTACTTTTATACTGATGTATTTTGCTAGACAATGAATTGTCTGCTTTTGTATAGTAATTCTCATGCAAGTTGAACTAATATAGATGTCACACGGCAGAACGACAGAAATGCAACTGAGAAAGAAAACAGCCATTTTCCGGCAACTTATTGATATCAACTGGATGTTTCGTTGGCTACCATCCACGAATTACTCTGTCTTCTCCTTACTATTGGTATCTTCTTCTAGCTCTCTAAGATCAGTTAATCCATATCTCATTGCGTTTCCCTTTCAGAATGCGATGCATTTTCGTTGTGGGCCAATGAGTGTTTGCTTACTCGGAACGTCACTTGAACCGTCAGGTCTTAAACAAATGTTACTCAAATAGCTTCACCACCATGTCGTTCCGAAAATCCTGCAAATCCTTTTTTGAGCCCGATAACGCTTTTGATTGTCTGGCATAACTCATTATTATGTCGACTGAATCAAAGCGGTCACTTCTTGGATGGGATTGAACACTGTCACCAACTAAATTCTATCGCGAATCATTGAGGTATCACTACAAAAAAGAGACTTGTGAAAGAAGTAGAAGTTTGAGCGAGTGTAAGAACGGAAGGGTGAATAACCACATCGTTAGATTGCCACAGAGATCCTGGATCAACTTTATTTTAAAAGCGCGTATCCAGAATGTATAGTTTCATTGGATCGATCGTTTGTTGTTTACGTCACATTATTCACCATGTTGGATCTCTAACTGACCTTTCACTTCCTTTTACTTCTTTGTCAGTAAATTTGTGGTTATGACCTGGGTTTTCGTGATCTTGCGGACATTCACAAACCTACTACTAACACCACATAGTATTTCAATAAACGTGTGTCAGAATGATAAATAGGTTTTCATAATATTCACCTAGCACATCTCGCGCACCAACTCACTTCACTCCTCATTCAAACAATAGAGTGATATTTTTGCCTTTTCAACTTTTTTCCAGAAGCTGACTTGGAATGTAAGTTCTGTTTCGTGAGGAAAAAGTAGTAAAAGAAAGAATAATTAATATACAATCTAATAACTAATCTAATTAATCTACTAATTATCCTATAATCTATTAATCTATCAGAGTTCAGTGATTCTTTTTTGGAAACGATGTTGTGCGCGCCCATTCTGTGAGTAGTGTTATTCCATATTCAATGAGTGAACAAGAAACTCTGAGTCCAGGATCGAGGACAAGGCCAAAGGACACGAAACGGACATACTATTCGTAGACTTTAGCAAGGCGTTCGACAATGTGCCGCACGATCGCCTCCTGCAAAAGCTGTCCAACCTGGGTGTAGGTGTGGTCATACTGAATTAGCTGCGAGACTTCCTCATCGACCGGAAATTCTGCGTCCGTGTTGACAAATCGCTATCTGCGTGGTATTCCGCTCCCAGTGGGATCCCCTAAGGCTCGGTTCTTGGTCCATTGCTCGTTGTAGTTTATGTGAAAGACCTGTACGGTCAACTGTGCAGCCTATCTCTTATGTTTGAGGATGACATCAAAATCTGGCGTACAATCGAGGGTGCGGATGATCGAAATACTCTTCAAGCGATTTTGAACAACCTGACTAAGTGGGCAGACACCTGGACTCTTCCAGCCAACACCGCAAAGTGTGCTCATCTGGAATTGGAGCGTGCTGCTTCAGAGGTAGACTACGACTTCCAGGAAACCACATTGCGCCGAACATACGCGAAAAAGACCTGGGAGTTATGGTTACGTCATCACTAAATACCCGAGAAAACACCGATCGGGTCTGTGCCAGCGCGTGGAGCATTCTGGGGCCTATTCGGTGGTCTTTTAACCGCCTCACGATGAACGCTTTTAGACTGTTGTACGCTTTCCATGTCAGACCAAGACTTCAGTATTATGGTTCGGTGACATACCCCTGTACGGCCGGTGAACTGGCTAAGTTGGAGCGTGTACAACGTGCTGCCACTAGACTCGTAGCTGAACTACGCGGGACCGGCTATGAAGGTCATCTACAGGCTACTGGTCTGTTCGCAGTTGCGTATCGGCGCCTCAGGGGAGATCTCATCTGTTTGAGGAAGATTCTGAGAGGTGATATGGGCCTAAAGTTGTAGCAGTATTTCTCTTTACGGACAGAGGACCACACGCGGGGCACTCTCTCACGTTGCGGAAACTTCAGTCAGTTGGTCTTCCGTTAGTTCAACGACTCTCGTGGAGGTCAAAAACACTCTGAAATTCCCTTCTAGTGACCGTGGTAGAGGAGAAGATAGACGCTGTTTTCAAACGGCGTCTGGATGAACACTTGAAGGGACTATGGAGGAAAGAACACTTGTGATTGGACCTTCGGCCCAGTGGCGATGGGCTTACACGGGCACCCTGCCCTCTGCCCTCAATACGGAAGACTAAAGACTGAGGACAGCTCCATTTGAGAACTTAGGTATAAAATACGACAGCAGTGACAAACAACTTCAAGCTCATGTTACTAGTTTGATTAACGGAAGTGATTCAATAAACGCAAAATATTCAGTATAAGACTGCCAGTGACATTGGATAGATATCCAATCCTATCAGTAATTGGACATGGAAGATACTCCGTTCAATAATTTATCACGGTCACAAGTTGAGAGTAAACCGGGGGATGAAAAGTTCTTGATCTAGGAGAAGAGAGGTTTGTAGTGGAACCCCCTGGTCGGAAGGTAACCAGGTTCACTCAGGCCTTCAAATAGAAAACCTGTTTCATCGTTAACGATCACACGAAAAATGTTCTCACCAACTTGGAAACCTATCGATGAAATTGAAATTGTCGCGTTTGCCAGGACAGATCACTGCAATAGCTCAAATGTTTCTAGATCTAGATTTTGAGCGCAATTCATAATACGCATTTCAAGAAGGATTACGTGGTGTCAATAAAGCCAGTTTGGCAAGATATACTGTTAGAAATATCGATTAGGGTGCAGGAAAGAAGTGACTGATCTTTTAAACACAGTAAAGCAAAGGAAAACAGTGAAACTTGGTAAGGAGGGCTCCAATAAGGTCAGCTAATCGTAGGGTTACGAATAACAAATGAAATCAGATGAAGTAGTAACATATAATGAGCTTATCAAGATAAAAACAATAAATACAATTAGAAAACTAGCTTGGGTTCAGGTATACTTAACGAAACCACATAGTATAATATCAGAAGACATCAGGTCCGTTGTTGAACTGGCAGTCAATCACAGGTCGTATCAATTGTTCCTGTATGCCAACACTGACTTAGCAGGTTGGTTCATAGAGATGGTAGGGTGTGAGCTGTGCAAAGATGAATCCGGTTTGAGTGTGTGTTAACCTGTGCGTTGGTTTTAACCTTGTAATGTATAATCCCTGATAGAAATGAAAACTGGTCACAATAATACTAATTACAACCGTCGCATAAGTGATTGGAAACTTGGAGATGAGTATTTGTACAATGAATCCTATTCAAGTTTTCGCTTCTCTATTCAGCTGATTACCAAACCCATGGCCAATTTATCCTCCAATATTGATACAATTCGCATAATGTTTATGAAATGTTCATCTACACCTTTAAAACAGGGGCTATAAAACGTGAGAATTTTAATCAAAATTTTATTTTTCTTCATAGGAAAAAAATTGTGTCGGAAAATACGTTTTCATTTCATCCCTTATGTTGAGGAACTACTTCTTCTACTCAAATTCCAATTAATTGGAACCACTAACATGCACTTGAATAAGCAGTTTTATTTCAAATTCCGCCGAAAGAAATGATTATAACCACCCAAACGACGTCCAAACATCTATCACGTCCAAATTGAGGATATATGCAAATGGGTTGAAAAACGTCAGGATGAAACGATAAATTGTCTTTTGCAGCTTAGCTAATTATTAGAGCAGTACGATGAATGAAAGATTTTGAGTTGATCTACATGCTTCCTTTCGTGATAGCTTTCAACATTACTGGAAATAGTTAACGAAACAGTGGAGTTCACGAGAACAAACAATCCCGAGTTTCATCATTCGAAGAAGAGCCGTAGTGCGTTGATCCAGAAGTATACAAATATATTAAGGTGATTACTCGAAGGTCATTTCACAGACAGGGCTCTTTAATGATTGGAATCATTTGTTTGACAAAGTCTAAAATCTCAGGAGGTTTTACAAAATAAATTTATCAAATAAACTTATCGCAGCACCATATTTTTATGCGCATTTCCCGAGTCTGTTCAAATCAATTCTTTGTTTTACTATTTAAATGACTTTTCAGTGCAAAGTAACAATTATCTTAGCTAAGTTAGCTGCTCTATGTCAGTTATGAGCGTAACAGTTGGAAAATCTTTAGAGTTTACCAATGAAACGATGTTCTATTGGTATGTGTATTACGATTTGACGGTACGAGAACATATAATTTGCCTGAACTTTGTTCCAGAGGCTCAAGATGGTTAGTCACAATTTTGTATCATTTAAGATGTAACAGGAGGAAACAGTACAGAAGCTTCAAATGAATTGCTTTTCGAGCAACATGTATGCTTATTAAGGCATAAAAGATTCCATTTTGTCCCCGAAGATTATGAAACAAATTTCCTGAATTTGAATAAGCCGGAATGGAAATTTCTTCCTACAATATGATAATGTGTCATTGTGACGAGGTAGCAGTCTTTGAGTATTCATTTGAAGTCACGCGTGATGAGTTCACATTTTGATGATTGAAATCACAACGTCAGAGGTAAACCCCAACGGAGCACAAAGCATTATCGCGGTAAAGTTATCAACTACGTTGCGTCAAATATTATTGCTTCATGTAGATAATGGTTCGTGGCATTCCGGATTTGTTGATTTCGATCTGCATCATGCCAGTACAAACTTGTGCAGAGAACAAAATATAAAAAATATAAGATTAAATTGACGATTTGGTTGAAGAAAGTAGTTAATATATTCGTTTTTTCGCTTTCGTGCGAACTGACCATCATCCGCCGTCATGAAGGATTCTAATAAAACGTATTTGAAGTGCCGCGGAAACTGAATGAAAATGTGTTTTCGCACGGTCTTATTAGAACTTTCGATTCATTTCCATTAGTCCAGCCCGTATCGATATTTGTTCATGATATTCTGTGTTTTCGGCCAAATATTTCATTGAAAACTAATTTATTTCACGCTACTACTGTGTTTAAAAAACAAAATGAAATTGTTTGTAAACGCGGTTTGTAAATCCTAGTCTGAGCTACTAGATCAATGCACATGTCAATTCTCTAATCGTTTGCATTCATTTTTCTTTTTGTGAAAAGTGGTCAAGAAAGTAAACACCCGCCGTAAGCTATGCTCTCATTTTGTTCGTGGTATGATTTCACAGCACAATTGTAAACACTGCGTACCGTATTGCACAACCATCATCCGTGCGCGGGTGTCGCGGACCGTTCATTTTACAGTGGCTAGCATTTGATCGGATTTCATTTCTTTAAACCGGACTATTGAAAATTATTTAGTTTGAGTGACCAGAATGGAACTGCGAGGACTAGAATTTCTCTGATTATTCCCCAACTCGTTAAACACAATCCGTCAAAAATCAAGCAAGTAGGGCATCATAATAAGGAAATGTGTTATGTGTTGCCTTTTTCAGCCACTTTCTTCTGAGGCAAGAAGCGTATGGATGAGGAGAAGAGATGCGAATTTTTCATTCATGTTCAGGCGTGTACATTATGTTGGCTTGGGCAACTTTGTGTGTTTTTGACCTTTGACCTTTGACTAACATTGGTGTAGTCACAGTTAAATTCGAAGTTTTATTATGGGAAATATTTACAAGCGGTTGCTTTTCTAGTCCCAAGGTTTTAGCATAGATGAATCGGTTCATAGAGAGTAGACAAATGACATAATTTATCCTTGTTTCGTGCACTGCTACGGATGTTGGAATTTAAGAATTGCCAAATTTTCATTCAGTTTGTGCCTGAAGCAATCAATTGTGGGCACAGAAACAATGTGTGGTGCTAGAGAATTCCAAGTAGTGCATACTCTGAGGGCGAATGAATGACGACGCCATTCTAGTCGGCATTTTTCGAGCACTAATTTGAATGAGTGCCCCCTTGGGTGAGTGTTGGACGAAAAGAAAAATAATGAACGACATGAGTGATCTGGGTCGTGCACTATTTGATACACCAATATCAAACCCCCTCGAATGCGGTGATACTGTGTGCAGTACAGTTGCAGTGATTCCAGTGATTCCGCGTAACTCTTGAAATGCAGTCTCTTGACCATTTTAGTGGCCATTCTTTGTGAACCTTCCAGAATCTTCCAATCGCGGTGCAGCCATGGATTCCACGCTTGCATCGCATACTCCATGTAGGGCCGAATGTATGCTGATAACAACCGTGGAAATAGCGTAGGTTCAACTTTACCATATACTCCATTTAGCAAACCTACAAACCTTACAGTGATGGACGACGCCCGGGAGCAGTTGAAGGAACAACTTAGGTCGTCTTGGACAATAACCATGAAATCCTTTTCTTTCGAGACATACAGAAGGTGTTGATCTCCCATGAAATACAGAAACCGAGTTTTGTGGCAAGAAAAATCTTGATGCATTTTATTCCTTATCGTTTTTGATTAACCACTGATAGCAAGTATTCAGTCTTTTTCTAAAGTGCTAGCCAATCCTCCGGTTTTGTTACCGTTTTTTTATATTTTTGCGTCGTCTGCAAACATTAACGTTTGTTGCCCCAGACTATCCGTTATGTCGTTTATGCAAACAAGGATAAGTTGAAGGCCAAGCATGGATACCTATAGAACTCCTCGTGCTACGCCGATGGGATCATAAAGTAACCCATAAACGAGAACTCCCATAGTGCATTGTCGTAAAAATTCTTCTATCCTTCCAGTACAAGTCCCCGAATTCCGTAGTTGTGTAGTTTCCTCAACAGTATTTTTTGGTTTACTCAGTCGAATGCTTTGGAGAAGTCGAGATACACGACGTCCACTGAATCATCGTGATCAGCTACTTTTATCCACTCCTCTCGGTCTAGAAACAGGTTAGTGATATGCGATCGCCTGCGACGAAACTCATGTTGAGCAGAGGATAACACATTATTATTTTCCAAGCAACTCATCACATTGCCTGCAACAATGGATTCCATGATTTCGGATAATAGAGAGAAGACTGTAACGAGGCGGCACCTAGTAGAGTTACTACGACAACCACTCTTGTTTATCGGGGAATTTATCCCTTGTTTCCGTGTTTTTGGGAGCACAGTTTTTTTAACATTTGTTGGAATAGTTTGCTTAGTGGCTGAGCTGAGTTACTCTTCAGGTTGATAAGTGTTTGTGGATGGATATTATCTATCCCTGCAGATGAATTTCTTTTCAAACACTGCAATTTTTATGTGATTATTTCTGACGAAAAATCAATTTTATGCAGCGTGGATATGATATGTCCTCATGTACCATAAGCAACCATAGTCTGATGTTCTCAGGTGCGGTGAATACTTGAGCGTACTGACGTTTAGCATTTTGACTACCTCTCTAGTTGTGAGTGAATCACGATCTGCCACTCTCAACGCTGGAACGTCAAACTTAATTTTTCTGGTAGCATTTATGTGTTTGTACAACAGCTTGGAATTTGATGTAAACTTGCGCATCGGCATGTCTTGGTGCATTAACTTGTCTTATCGCGCCAAATTGATGCAGTGGTTTGATAATAGGCATACCATGTGTTGTTGCAAAGAGATTTTTCATAAACTTTCCATGAGATATTCTTCTGTTAAAAACACTTTTTTGTCCGACTTCGAATCGCAGACCATTGATCAGTCGAGTAGGTGATACGTTTAGTCTTTGTCGTGCCCTTCGCCATTCCCGTCAGGCGATTTGTAAATTCTTTCCAGGATACCAGTGGATGACATTGTTCGTTTGGAAATCTCCATTGGAAATCTCTCTCCAAAATTTTAAGTGTGATGTAGTCACCAGACATACAGAAGCTAACCGTAGAATTATGCGGTACGGATGCACAGCAATACCCAAAACCGAAGGTGACTGGTTGCCTCGATACATTGAGGGCTCCTTCACAAAATTATACAGTGGATAGGATTCCATAAGCAAGCGTTTGATAGAAACGCATAACTTCGAAGACCTTCTCAGGCAATCTCAATTCGCATAAAGGTTAAACGAACTGCAGTCCATTCAAATGTGTTTTGTTCAAATGAATGATTCACGCCGATCATACTAAATCTGGTTTTTATTCAGATACCTTGATCTTACCTAGTACAAAAGATACATCTTCAGGATTACCCATATAAATCAGGGGTTCTTTCGTGACATCGTTTATGAGGTTAATTAATGATTTTGTCAACAACGAAATGAGTATTTATATTTTATTCCGTGTTCCTTTTGTTCAACGCCATAAAGGAAAGGATTAAATTCACATATTCGTCATTATTCTATTCCAGTTCAACAGTTACCCAATAACCCAAGAGACTTAGGTAGGTTTTTTGTCAGTATTTAAACACTTTATGGTTCATGCAATGTAGCAGCTTTGTAAAATGAGTTCATATTCTTTGATTCTCTAACGGAAAACAGACAATCATCTTCGCTTAGATGCACACAGATAAAGTATAATTTGGGAAACGAAATCGATGGTACCCCGCACTGAAGACCATGTTTATCTGACAATTATTTTGCAAATTATATAACTCTTATTATCACCTCTGTGAGGTTTGACAGCCTCAGAAAATGGGCTATTTTCTTGTATTGTCAAATAGATTCGTGCTTCCATTGGAAAATTTAGCTCCATTTTCCCAAACGGTTCTTAAGCGGACTCTCTTATTTGTTTTAATTGATTAAGATCTGATAAATTGGTGTTTGATATGCTAGGTATAATTTTAATATCATCAATATGTGCTGAGTACTGCAAATCAACTGATGTGCAACATTTACATTCTTACTCACAGTCGAGGAACGTGCTAATCTGGAACAAATGGTTACCCAAGGTAGGTTTAATGAAATTCAATTTATGTCAGCAAAGGATTCATATAACTCTGCAAGTGTAAACCGTCTTGAGTCTCTACGGTACTAGCTAATTGCAAATTTGAAGACTTTACTCGTCGTCTTCATGTACTTCCCATGCATATCTGCGCATATGTTTTTGATATGTACCTTTCATTGTATTATTCGTTTTTGTTGACGCTAGTGTGTACTGAAACCGATTATGGCCAGCTTTGGTATCTATGGGTGCTACCTTTATTACTAATGACCTTATTGATGTATTAATTCCAACATATGATGGTGTAAAGTGCATCACGGAATGCAAGCGCATGGCTGAAACACTGCAAAGTGCTCATTCACCCCATTTGACACAGGACGTACCTTGACTTTTGGCGATTGACCTATACTTTATCGGTGTTCTAATAAGAACACTTGCGATTATGGATCATTGAGTTGCACAGGTACGTCAGTGAGACGGTGTTTATCGAACGGTTGGATACGACATCTTACCCCACACACCTGTTTGCCAACTAAGTCTATTGTTTGTTTAGATAGCTACATTTGTACGAAGGAGCAGACTGATCGACTGAATTGTGTTAACCTCAGCGGGTCGTGAACATGGTAATGACCGTGATGCTAACTGTTACCTCGCTGGAGCACCCCACGGAATGGTAGGAAACCGAGTCACGAACAAGCTCGTTTCAGTGATTCGTATTCATACCAATACACCACAATAATTATCCAGATGTTTATGTACGTATTAGTTCTCAATGATAAAACCCCAAAGAATTTCATGGAAAAGGGAAAATCACCAACAGAAGTTGTTTTTGAGCCAATTTCATCTTCTCAACAGATATGGAATTTCCAATTTTCATATAATTTTGGGATTTTCATCATGCAAAGAGCAAATGAAGCGTGACTGCTTGGACTACTCAAGAGATGAGGCTTTTGCGGATGGGCCAAGGGATGTTGAGTGCCTGCAAAAATGTTTTGGAGCACAGATGGGGTTGTGTAGACGAATTCCCACTGCTTCTGTTGTACCAAGATAGACGACCACTATTATATACTGGGGGCAGAATGCTTTGGTCAAATTCGTAGTGTTATTTTTTTCAATTGGGTATGCGACCACTACATTAACGAATGACCGAATCGTTCCTGCATTTAGCCATGCGGGTTGGTGCTCATGGATTCGTTTGGACAAACATCTGACGGCGCGGCTCATTTACGTTGCTTCACAGGAAAACGTAAATGCATGCACACAAAATGAAACGGCAGAATCCAGCATTTTTCCTTTAGCGCTAAACATACAGTTGGATAGAACGTGAACAAAATTAGCTTTGATGTATAGAAGGTCTTGCTAACAGCATGGAATAGTCTCATTTTTATTGCCTCTGCTGATATATCTCTTTGAACGGTAAGAAAATCTGTTTGATCTCCTCTCTGAACTAGGTCTTCTTTATAACATCTCCACTGCACTGAATCGTCTTCCGACCTGGATGTTCCGCTTAGCTATTTTGTGGGAAAGTAGTATGTAAGAATCGGAGTTCTTCTTTTATCGCGTCCTCATTACAAACCTTCTTTGCTCTACCTGCTAGGTAGCGCACTGAATTCGTTTTCATCTTGATTATTAGAAAGCTGCGGAAATGGATGCATCTGCCTTTGAAAATTGATTTCCCATGCATTGATCTTTGTACCATGCCTTCCGATCTACGATGCAAACAGACCTCTAAAATTCCAGTTTGTTGCTTTTTCCATTTCTAAAGTAACTCTTATGTTCTGGTGGATAGCTTTTGCGTCGATCGCGTACAAGATGTCTTACAAGATTGAAGTTTTATAAAGAAAATTACTTAAAATCTCCCATCCATCTTCTCTCTATATAATATTCACTCAGTTAAATCTTTTCTTGACAAAAATATGATAACTGTCACTGTTACGGGTAGGAAATTATACATAATGTTGTCTTCAATTGACGGGCTTTCCTCATTGTACGGCGATGTCAGATATGCTAGATGTTTATCAAGTCTCTGTTTAAAAGGTTCGACATTTGGCGCACAGACGAGTTGAAATAGAAGGGTTTTCTAAATACTGCACAGCCTGACTGCAAAAGATTCACACTGGCTCTCCGGTCGAAAATTTAGAATCAAAANAGATGGATATTTTGGGTTCTGCAGTAGTTGATTCTCCAAAAATGAATCGAATTCGACCTTACAGAGCAGTATATAGTCATGATGATCGTAATTTTCTCTCATGGGTTAGGAAGTTCAAGCCCTTGACCATTTTGGCGATCACGTTGCAACCATAATCTCCAAGCTTGCTCTGTGTACGGTTTAATGTACACTGCTAGTAAACGTCAAAATAACGCTGATTCAATTAGACCATAGACTCGCCGGTGGAAAATGACATTCTTCATAGCAGAGGATGAAACCTCGAGCTCAATTGATCAAACTGTCTACGTTGTCTTGANNNNACCATCCTTCTGACTTGAGGTAGGTGGCAGCTGTTTATTTCTGAGGAAATACCGAAATCTAGACCTGTGGCGTTTTCAGTGTTTCTTGAGGTGATAGCGAGCCCTGGATTCTGTTACTGTGTTACAGATTTCGCTTGCATCTGTAAGCAGTATTGTTCATTGGCCTCAAGGCATTTGAATGCAAGAAAAAGTCTAGAATCAGTTACAACCTCTTGAGCTACTAAAGTTGATAGAACCGAATAGGGCAACAGAAACGGACTGATATGTTCCGTTATCAGGGGAATGCTCTAATGTAATCAAGCACGAAACCTCAAATGCCGTATCGGTAGAACTTCTGTAACAAAATATGGCGGTTCACCCTATCAAATGTCTACGAGAACGTTAGATAAATTACATCCACCTCACCTCTAGTTGACTTTTATTGTCCATTCATCTCGAAAATATGCAAACTGTTGGAATATAGTTGCTTTTACTTGAAGTCATGTTAAGCTGCCGAACGAGTGTTGTATCCTTTTATCTGTTCCATCAGGAAATCTGCCACAATTTACTCTATGACACTGATGCAATCTACCATCGTCTTTTCGTTTATCAACAGTAAATCTAGTATTCATGGCGACTGGCGGTTTCCGGAACTGGTAGCCTCCTTAAAATGGTTTGGCGGTGAATGCGAGTCAACCAGCCTTTTTAAGTGATGTTCAACTAACGGACTTATGGTCACTGATTTATTGAAATCGGGTCAGTCGAAAATACCCATTACCGAAAATAGCTAAATCATTTGATATAGTTTTCAAAAGGGTTTCATTAGGTGTCATTCTGAATGATGGGGGACGATAGACTGCGTCAATCAGTGGTAACTTACCCTAAAATGTTTCAGGTGCTAAAGTCGCAGGAGTGATTACCTCGCATTGATGATCGTCGTGAACCACCACGTATAGGATGATCGCATTTTCGTAGAGACATTTTGTGAAGTGAGTTTGAAATTAGCTATTGCAGCTGGTAGTCACGTTTCGATAACAACAATGATGAAATTGTTCATATTGGAAACGCCACTTGAGTTAGTAAATGTTACTAAGTAATCCTCGTCAATTTGTGTAGTAATAATTCAGGTATCGGCGATATAGAAAGCCCATTAGGTCAGAAATGGTACCGTTGCAAACTGCATCGTATTCGGCTTTAAATTGTTTTCCCAGGGGTTCTCTGGTACTCTGTCTCGTCTTACAATTAGAGTGCGTTGATAGTGAGCGGTTTGGCGATCTAGGATCTAGTGGTGTGGATGAGTGGACATCCTGAATAGAAGATCCGAGTATTTTTCGAGTTTCGCCAGAAACACATCAACAAACTATGATCTAAGTGGTGATTTTATGACCGGATGATCCTTTTGTCAATTATTCTGGTCGTTGAGCCTTAGTTGGACATCGTATGTGCGAAAATAAAGCAGTAGTTTCTGGCCTTACAAATGAAGATTTATCTCAACAGTGTTACTTTGTACATAACTAAAGAGGTATTCGATGGTTTTGTTGATTGCGGTATTGGGGACATCCAGTGAGGGCATTGTTCCATGCCCAAACTTTAAATTAAAAAGTCTGTTCACAAAATTCAATTTAACTCGCCCTTTTTTCTCTACTTCAATTCTAATGGGCTCTAGTAATTTGGAAATTTGCTTATATTTCCATACTTTGACACATTCAAGCATCGCAATGTTTGTTGTGATGTACTGGCATGACTAAGGATCACAGAAAATAAATCTGGTTTGTCACGCTCTTCTCTACGTGAAATGTGTTCTTTGGGAACGTTTGAACGACGGTTTCAATTGTTGTGTACTCCACCCTGGCCAAAGCAATCGTTGTACTATTATCTGATAGGCTGATTACAGATCAATTTACAACGATGACAGAGGCTTGTAACTGAAGCAAGTGAATATGACAAGTGAGTGGTAGAGTCCTAGATTGAGTGAGAGATGAAAAGTCTAATGAAAGATCGATAGTAAAATGGGCTGATTGAAATCCTGATAAAAGTTTTCCTTCATATATTGTTGATACGTTGAACTAGACAGCCGATTTTTTGTTCATAAAGTAGAGCATCAACCCTCGCCGCACACGCCCGCCCGCCAGACTCAGTTGACCGCGACGTTTTGATGGGTTCCCTTCTTCCGAAAAGAATGCCCCAGAAGTAGGTTACTAACATGACTCTGGTTGAGTGACGGTTGACAACGAACTAAGAAGGCCGTTCGTCAAGAACCGCGGCGTTCATCAAGAAGTGTTCATCAGAAAAGTGAGATATGGAATACCGGCACTAAGGCATGCAGGATGCGGTTCCACTACCACTGCTGAAGCAACCGAATTCGTAGGACTCCAGTTCTACAAAGTGTTCACTGCAGTTAACCAAGGCGGATTACAGCTTCCACACCGTCTATCAAGTGTTCCATACCCCCAACTGACCGCCGTCACGTTCAAATCCGAAACGGTTAAAAACAAACTATTAGCGTTGCGCTGAACTTCATCTCCAGGAGAAGACAACATCCGGCCACATACCCTGACGGCCTTGGCAAATTATATATCTAAAATAATCGCTCATTTATACCGAAGAATGTTCGACAAGACTAAGATCCCTAAATCCTGGAAACAAGGTATCATTTCGCCTATTTACAAAGGCTGCTGCAGAATTGATCCTGCGAGCTGCCGTCCAGTTCTGTCCTGTTCTGTCAAAAGTAATGGAATCGATTTTTGCTGATTCTCTGATGGATCATTTCGAGAAGCATAACACTTTCGTCGGCTCAACACGGGTTTCGAAGTAAACGCTCGCGCACCACAAACCTGCTACTTGCATGGGATGAATGGAAAGAATCAGTCGACGCAAGAGGGACAGTAGGTGTAGTCAACTTCAACTTTTCCAAAGCTTTTGACAGAGTAAACCATCATATACTGTTGCGAAAGCTCCATAATTACGGTGTCCAAGGACTACTATACGACTGGAATGTGAAATTTCTTCGACAACATACCGTATCGGTTCGAGTTAATGGTTCTCTGTCGGGACCGATTGAGGCTGTCCATGGAGTTCCATAAGGATCAGTACTCGGTCCGTACCTTGTCTTAGCATTCATAAGCGTCCTACTAGATATCCTTGGAGAAAAAGCATTATTATTCACTGATGACGCTAATTCGGAGAGGACGGCAAAATATCCTGCAGATTATGAAACCTTGCAGGAAACTCTCAACGCAGCTTACCGATGGTTTATCGTTAATGATATCGAATTCAATGTTGAAAAGTGCAAGGTTGTATCGCCCCACGACAGGGGTCGCTTTCCTTACTTACTTGAACCTCAGCCGTTGCCACGTTCTCCAAACGAAAAAGACCTGGGAGTTATCGTTCATGAGGATCTAGGATGTTCCATACATTGCACAAGAGCGTTTTCAAAGGCTATAATACACGTTGGATTGCTAAAACGTGTTTTTGAAATAGATCTATTGCCTCGTTTATTATCATCACACATTAGACCACACACCGAGTATGCTATACAGGCTTAGAATCCATGGCTGATTTGCGACCAAAAGGCACTTGAACGTCCGCAGACAACAACAACCAAAAGGGTTACAATCTAAGACCTACGGTGAAAGGCCGCGAATTCTCGGACTCTACTAGTCTGAATACCGCCGAATACGGGGAGACATGATCCTCGTTTATCAAACACTACATCAACCTAAACACCCGTGTAGCACTCTAGTGACGCTATCCAGGAATAGTCACCTCCGTTTAAACTTCTGCTTCAAAACAGCCGGCTCGATTGCGGGGGTCATTCTTTCAGCCTCAAAGTTTGTAACACCTGGAACTCTCTTTCACCTCAAGTTGTTGGTGCACCAACCGTCGATTCATTCAAGTCACGACTGGATGAAGCATTGAACCACCTAACTTTTCAGTACTCGTGAGTGAATGTCAGAATTTTCTATTCATTTGTACTACCAACCGAACCCAGTGTGTACAGACCCTATGGGATTAAATAAGCATCCACTTTTGATTTATCCATAATAAAATTTTGAATTTGAATTTGAAGGGCGTGCTGTTTCGCCACTATTTTCTTTTTATCGGTGACAAAGTACCGGAGAACGCACCAAGCGCTCTCCAAAAGGTAGGCATTGAATGGATAGTTAAAAACTATTATTTGGAGTACGCCGACCATAACCTCTGTCTGTTTGAATGTTTAGACGATGAGAAAGACGCATTTATTAAACAAACAAGTGCTGTTGTCACATTCGGTATGTGCTTTTCACCTTCAGATGGCAAACTGGTGCTACAAGACTGGGTATCGTTTACTCCCGCTTTGAAACTGAACGGCCGGAAATTACTTATGGTGGATTACTTCTCCTACTTAGATAGTTTCGTAATCAACCGTGGTACCCCAG
>UZAN01041709.1:24917-42025 GCA_900618425.1 Echinostoma caproni
CATTGAAGGATACGCGGGGACCGACAGCAGTGTCGTTCTTGTTGTTTTTCCTTATCAGGTCATAATGCTTGAAACCGCATGTATGCAGAATTCGATTGCGTACTGTTTGTTGACCATAGAGGTTCGCCTTCTGCTCCCTCTCTCCAAATAGGTTCAATATCTGTGCGCCTTAAATTTCATCACTAATCTTGTATGCATTGCGAATTGGGTACGGATCGGTCAATTCCGCCTCCTTGTATTTCGCTGTTCAATGATGATGATGACACGCGCTCCTGCAACCAATATCATTGAATGATTTTCTCCACTGTGGTTTCCCAATTACAACACCTGCCATGCACGATGTATGGTTTCTTATAACTTATATCTTAACTAACTTCGCCTGCTTTTTTCCCTTAGCTTGACAACATGGACTGTTTTCTTTTCAGTACACCACTTCAGGCATTTACGTATCATGCTTCTCTAATCATTGCATTGATACAAGGCCATAACTGGTGTTGAATTGATGTTTGTGTGCAAAACTTAAGCTGACAACACGCTATGGAGTCAGGGTAAAAGGATGGGGAAAACAAGATACAATTTGTAAAGGGGATATGATATGAAAGTGGGTAACTAAGAATGAATGAAATAGGTGTAGACGGCTGAAGCGAGATATCGAAAAAAATTTCTCCCTGTATCCACTTCGTTCTTATGCAGCAATGGGAATATTTTTCGGTTTAACTGCATTTGTTTGTTACTACTTTTGTCATAATTCCAAAAGACCGTGCTGGTCAACGATATTCCGTTGTTGAGGATTACAGATGGGAGGTCAGTAAATTCTACATGCATAACACCAATACCTAATCAGAAACGTACCATCACAATTCTTTCCGTCAAACAGGGTAATGTGTAGAGCAGTCAGGAGTTATTGTTCCCAAATATATCACTTGGCCCCTGATGGTCTTGTTATAATTTTGATCATCGAAAGTTACCTACTACTCACAAGTGAGTAGTATCTCACAACACTTTGACTGAAATAACTTAGACCGTTCCTTCCGATTTATAGCCTTCCATTTCCTGTCATCATCGTTTGACTTTAGCTTGCGCAGTGAATTTTATGGTTAGCTCTGTACCAAGTGAACTCACATTTGTACAGGGAGCATCAATCATCAGTGCGTGATTATGCACTAGAACATGCGGGCCATTTTCACTTTTTATCTTAAAACGAATGTTTCAGGTATCTCAACAAGTTAAATTAGATTTTAACTAATTATAGCACCTAGACTCATCTGCTTCCGGCATAACTTTTATCGACAATAAAGAGTAAGAGTGAATTCCCCAAAAATAAATGTTCGCCTAAAGTGTGCATCCTAAATGACGTAAAATGACGTATTTCGGGAATGCATTTTTGATGGGTTATGTAATCCTTTCTCTTTTTCCATTGAAACGCTCTCTTCCTGCTATTGGATCTCATTTTGTTCTGCATCTCATTTGAACAATGTGCAACTGTTGCCAACCATCAGTCTTCTTAAAACTCTTTTGCTCCACTTTAGCAAAATCGGTTTTAATGCATGAACGTAAGTTGAAACAATTTTACCTCGATAAAGATATGCGCTAACACAATAGACGTTACCCACGAAACACCAAAATGACGATGGAAGACTTTGTTCGCTCATTGTGTTAGGAATGGCTCAGAGAATCAGTGTAAAATGAGACAAAAATAAGAACTGAGAATCACTGTAGAGTTGTGGGGATAGCAGTGTACCTAACATTGGGGTACCCGATTTTTTCGAACAACTCAGAAGTTGCTCACCTTATGAGCTTGGTGTGAAGTTAACCGCAACCGAATCGGCACGAATGGTTATTCGTGAGTTTCCCTGTTGAATATGTGATAAGAAATGTATAAGTGTAGAGGATGTAGCGGACTAAGGCATTAGTTCACAAAAAAACAAATATAGGCTATGTACGTCAAATAAAATGAGCGAAAATCGAGTTGAGTATTATGGTTGATTGAATGCACTGTGGATTGTTCATGAAACTGATGGATTATGGATGATGAATGTCACCTATTGAACACCAGTACTCAGAAGTAAGTGTGAGTAAAGTATAAACTACTTGTTTATACCGGGTGCAGGTATTTTACTTCCTGTAATTTGACTGCAGTTTCTCGAAACCTGGCGGAGTTTTGTATCACCATAAGCAGTCTCGTTTAAAATCATATTTAAATCATGCTTTACAAACGTTTACGAAGTGAGTCCTTGATTTTGTCGGAAGTGATTTGAGTAGGAGACTTCTGTATTGCGCAAGGTTTAATTTTATCGAAAAAGCAACACTCTTTTTCACTTCTTCTTCGCAAGCAGGGTTATGATTACCAGACAATATGCATTTACACTATTCCTCTGTTGGCAAACAATATATTTGGATTTTGGTTAACCGTATTTAAAAGTTAGCAAAATTTCAAGAGGAAAATGAGTAAACGTTCTTTCCTTTTGTAGTTTAACTTTGGCTTAAGAACTATTTATTTAAGACTCAAATTAACATTCATGTACATTTTTTTCTGATCCTTGGGTTACAGAAAGTGAAGCGCAAATGAACAGTGAGACTTGATAGACTTGTTTCCATGTGATTGATCAATTATTCACTCCAGTTAACGTCGAGTGTGTTGTTTACAGTTGCATTTGTATTTACGCAAGTGAACCATTTCTGACGTCCCAGTGATTATTACCTGTCGAAAATCATAGGATAACATAGTTCTGTTAGACGAACTTGATTGCAATAACCAAGCGCAAACAAAACAAGGGCCTGTAAACGTGTCAGATAAATTACTTTAATGCTAGACAAAGATTTTACAAATAGCTGTGTATTGTACACTCCATTTTTCGATTTTCGGTCGGTGGATAAAATGTTTCTGTTCGGTAAGGTGAATCTACTTACGGCAACGTAAATAAAATAAACTACCAGCATTAGTATGTAATTTGCCTTATATTCTGCTTTTACTATGTTGGCAAAAAGACTGAACAACTAATCCTTTGTTTCCACTTTTCCACTTTACCTGTGAGATATATAACACAGGTCTACGTCAAACACGACTCAATTCTTGCCAGAACAACCTATAAGGCTAACAATGTGCATTCGAACTAATTACTTTTACTTAGCTATGCATACCTTCAGATGATCCAATAATTTAATGGATAGCTCACTGATAAAATGTCAAGATATCAAACATGCCGTTGAAAAATGGATAGTTCCACAAAGATCCTAAAATTCAAGTTTGTCGAAGTAACAAATTCAGCTAAAACTGCCCGTAAAATAAGTGCATTTATGCTGCTCGAGAGATTTCTTTGCATGGTGTACAGTTCGAGTATAGCAGTTTTCTTTCTCAACCCATTCGACAAACAGTTTTACTAGCAAGTGGGAAGCCTCATTGAACGTTGAGCAAACAATTGAATTACTCCGAATTTCAATCCCATTCGATCATCAGAATAAGATAATTTCATATTTTCAGCCTCACCAAATGTCAACATTCGCAAAAGTAAGGGAATATTTATGCTACCTCCATCCCCGTTTTCGGAAACAAAGCTGATATGATAATCTTTAATTCCTTGTCAATGCCGAAAAACTATCATTAGAATTTTCATTTCACTTGCTCAGCAATTATTGGCATTTTTCATGTTACAAAAACTAACTAATTTAGTGAATCTAGTTAACATGTCTACAATACCGAATAAAAATTTTTAAATTCTCTATTTTTAATACATATAAGTTCTCTATCAACGAACATTTCGATTTTTTCTCACAGGCGCACAGTTTAAACTGGGTAATTTTATTTTTTGGTTTCCTATTTGATAGCTTGCTTGCAAACAGCTAAAACCAGGCAAGCATTTCACGTGGAAAGCTGAATTCTCCAAGGAATTTAAAGCGACCATTATGTTTTTGAATAAATTCATTTAGAGTAGAATTTTAGCATGTGATGTAAATGCATCATTTCGCGGAGTTGTCACTCATCTTCTCATATTTTTAAATGCTATTTACAAATGGGATATTCAATTATGGGGTTTTACTGCTCTCTAAAACCTCGATGTTTACATCAAATATTTGAGGAATGCTTCTGCTTTTGAGGTTCGCCTTAATAACTTCCTTATTGAATCTTCCTTTGAATCTGCCTTGGATATTGCAGAGCACCATATATCTTTACATTGTACAACTAAGGCTATTGTATCATACTGCATTAACAACATATAAGGCGTTATTTATTTCGTACATTCTAGAGATCTGTACTGAATTACGCTATCTATTTTTCTCACAAGAAAGGTCGAACGTAGAGCTGGTTACACTCAAGAGCGCCTTGTTTCAGGAATCCGAAAGGAATGAACTTCTACTGACTTCTCTGAAATGGTTACCTCATTTATGTTTGCCCTCATCATAGTTTGCCATACGTCATCGTTACCAAAATATCTTGTCAGAGTACAGTTTGACTGAAATTTTCTACATATATCCTCATTAGTGAACAAGAGAAGTGTACTTTGGTTTCTAGAACTTGCCAACGTTTGGACTGGTGAGTTACGGATATCAACTTTGAAAGTGACTAATTTAAACAAAATGCAAATTTTGAACCTATCTAATCACTAAGAGTTAATCGAAAATAAACAATCTACAGACTGTTGTTTATTGTACACGATCTCATTTACTCTAACGCTCATTTTGTAGACCTATTGAGTTTGAATTCAAGTAAGTTGCACAATGGAAATGATCGCTAGGCTACAACTGCTTGAGGCAAATAACTGTTATGGCAACATTTGTCTCTTTGACGGAACGCCCTCGTGAGAAATCTAAATGTACTTGATTTTCATATATGGATTGTTTTACTCTGAGAATAAAAATAATAGTGTTATCAAATTCTTTCCGTCATGATAATCATCTCTTTGACAGAAATACAAGGAATAGTTATTCGTAAGTTTGACAGCGTTGCAGTGAGTAGTAAAATACACGGATTACAAGAAATTATATCTGGTTTGAATTCACTGTAGGTAATATGGAATTATGTTCGTTGAAACTGTTGCAGCCAAAACTGGGCAATGTAGATAACAGTATTCCTCCAATGGTTACAGAAGATACTCTGCGTTTTCCTTATGAAGGAAAATTCGTCACAGCACTCAGATGGACTTTTAACAGAAACTTCATATCACATTTGTTGTATGACGCATTGTAGTCCCAATATTGATAGTAGTACGCTTAACTGTTGGTTACTGAATGTGAGTATCACGATATAGGCCGCCTCGGCCAGTTATGAAGATAGATTACTTGGTTAAGTCGGAACAAAATCCACTCGGTTCGTTCAGATTCTCTTCAGCACAGTGTGATAAAAGATAACAACATTGTCATATTTTTGTGAATCAGGGACTTCTTCGATTGGTGTGGAGAAAATGATCAATTTCCATTTTACATTGGTTTCTGATAGTTCCAGAACTATACAATTTTCATTCTGGCCTTTTGTAAAATTATACAAAATCAACCCCTCGAGATTGCGGCAGCCAGTCGGCTACATGTTCCAGTTTTGTGTACGACCGATCACTGGCCAGAAGTATGAACCAATCTAGGACCATACACTTCGGACAGAAGTCCTGTGATTCGGAGAACAAGCGCTCCCATTGGTTGATGTCCGTTTGCCCCGATAATATTTCCGTTTACACATTACCTAATCCTATTGATCTCCAACCACTGAACCTCTACTTCTGTGGAATTCTCACTACATCCCAGTGGCGGGAGATTCAGGTACACGAACAACCGCAGGCTTTCATATTTCGTTTGCCATTGTAATTTATGATTCGCATCAATTCCGAATACTGAAGGGACCGAAGTTGAAAGAATGAAACTTGAATGCTGACTGGCCTGCAAAACAGAAAACTTTGATGACTTATTTAATTTTATCCATTTCCGCACTATTTCGTCTTAATCAAACGTTGCTTTATTTTGAACTTTATGACAAATTTCAAAGAAAACGAAAACAGTAACTCAATACAATGCTATTTATTGTTATATTGATGTAAAAGACGAACAAAAACGTGTTTTTCACAAGCCATTACATTTTTGAAACAGCCAAAAAACGCATTGATGTTTTCTCGAGACGTGAGTAAATCTTTTCTTTCTGAAATACAATTTCTTGTTTCCAAAAAGAGACTCCCTGCATCATACCTCTATTGCCAGCCTTCAATTTTATCTTGCTATATTTCGATGTCAGTCATGTAGAATGCCCGGAACATAGAAGTTACCGAAATAATTGGTTTTGTGCGATAACTAATATGTGTAAATAGAAATAGAGACATCTCCTCTATAAATCATTTGGGCTTAAAATGGCCGGCACACAACGTATAAACAATGATAATAAAACAATATAAAACGCGCTTCGACGTTCCATTTCGTTATTTCTTAGGAGTAGCATATTTGTTTGATATCTTTCTGGTGTAACGTAAAGTTACCGTTAAATACTGTCTCGGTCTTTCAGTGACAAAAAAATTAAGAAATTAAACCTGAAAGTGAGTCTGCACTGAAGAAACCCCAAAGGGATATCGACAATCAGGTGGCATGCGCAAATATGGATATTTTTATCATATTTATTTCTTCAATTTATCATTCTATTCATGCCATAAATCCTGCCACCGGATCATATTACTAGCCCAGATCTCACCGAAGTTGCATTTAACATATACAAATATACTACTGATGGGTGGTATAAACAATACCAAGCAATAACAGCCAAACGTCGATTACAATACCGAGATGTTTTTCATTCAATTTATAACACAGGTATAATTCCAAGTTTGACTCACAGTTACTTGTGAGTAGTAGTGTGGGATAATTGAATTTCATTGATTTGAGCTGACTATCTTTCGGACTTCACCTTTACGCACAGGTAACTGTGAATCAAACTTGAAATATCAAACCAGCCATGTAGATTCGTTGGCGGAGCAGTCCTTACCTGCAAGGAGGTCTCGACTCGGTGGGAGGCTTTCGATTGCAGCTAACAGGCATAATTGTCTCATCTGTTGTAAACATGCTCAAGTGTCACTGTTAAATGTCTGGAAGGAGAAAACGAAACATATTTGATAATTTAGCTCTGCCGGGAAATGTTTACCGTCGCAGCGGCACGCGTTACCCGTTTTTTAAATAATGAAGTGAATGGTTAGTTCCATGACTTTGATAAAGGTAGCTGTGAGTTTTCGAAAACAGATATCCACTTCTTGTACCTAGTACCGCTAGTAACCAAGTCATCCCGTCTTCGAGCAAAATCCTAAACACGCATCAAAGGACTACTGACACACGGGCGTTACTTTGGTCACAAATTTCCGTCTGGCATTTGGTTAAAACAAGCACCACCTAGGAAGGCATACAACATGCGATGCATTTTGGAACCACTCATAATGGTCTCCGGGTAATGTAGAAGAAAGAGGCAAGAATTATCCCACGGAAACATTCCGAACCCCGTTAATAAACAATTTATAAAAGTAATAACAAATGCAACATTTATGTAAAATTAGGAAAGCTAGTCGATGAGCGAACATATGTTTTCGGATGCTCTTAGTCATGCTCATATACATCCCATACGAGCGAACTGCTCACAGAATGACAACTGTTAGTTCAGTTTATAAATATGAATTTAAATTACACTTACATTTGATTAGACTTCTATTCGTTAAACAATTTCAATTAACGAATGTCATCCCGGTGATGAGATGAAGATTTTGGATGAGAGGCTTCTGGCACATTTTTCGAGATTCAAGTGGTTAGCAATGACCGCTTCGGCTGTGGTCAACATACGCATTCCAAAATATTTAGACCGGTTTGTAGAAACCTGCGGAATAATACGAAGTGCTTCACTCCGCCAGTGTCTACCAAGTGCACGAGAATCACACTTGAAGTATATCTGGAACCACTTAACTGACGCGAATGGATTTCCTTCAAGCAGATAGATAATTCACATTTATCTCACAGTTACTTGTGATTAGTTGTCGGAAAAAGGACATTTATTGGACCATGACCATTCATCAAAATTCATCTTAACGTAAAATCCCAAGTCTTTCCAGTATACCATACACTCGGATGCACTAGAATTGAGTTTCGCTCTTATTGACTCTCACAATTAGTGCATTCTCAGTTTCCCGTCCGGGATCTGAATTCCTTACCCACCACATGGATAGATCATTGCCGCGCCGTACAACCAACGGTTGCTCGCGCCATGTTTTCTGGTAGAATTTGAATAGCCCACTCTCAACAACAACCCAGTTTGCATTTTTTTCTGTCACTTTCCAAACATTCTATTTATCTTTTCAGTTCCTTTGTGGGCGGCCTGAACATTGGCTGTCACCGTTAAACAGTTCTGATTCATCTCTCAGTTGAATAAGAAACGTCATCTCCGCTTAACGGTACCTGTAATAGATATTGAAAGGTCTTTAAGACGCCATTAACTGGACCGTGATAAACCAGCTTAGCCAATTAAGAAAAATTTCGTTTCGCCTTGGCGAAGCAACAGCCTCTTCCTCCAAGCAAACTACTCAAACAAGCAACATGATTCATAATCCAGAGCTCTATTGACAGATGACAGGATGAAATAAACTGTTGGTCCAACAGTTGGGTCAAAGCTGAATGAGTGATGTACCCGACCAGTTTATTCAAATGAACAAAATCTATAGCAGAAATACAAAACAATGTAGTTCAAACAAGCATCTTTTCCAGACCAAAAGCAGTTTACTTTTTAAGAGAATTTCAAGTGGTAAAGGGAACGATAATCTACACTCCAAAACAGGCTTATTGACCGAACAAATCGTCACCAAAGAAGAAAACTCACTCATCAATAAATTTCCATCTGAACTATTGTGAGGTGATTAAAGAACATGTATAGGCGTCCAGGCTGCTCCTTTGATCGCCACACTCCTCCCGACCACCGCCGCTCTTCTTGTGGTATACCTTGATTCCCGGGCTTAAAACTGTCTGATCGATATTGTTTAGAATGTTATCAAGGGCTTTATTAACTGACATTTCGTACGCAATCCAATAAATAATCAATTTAATATTCGCTGTATCACCACAAGATTTACCATCTGGCCCATACGTGTTCAGGCGTTTCCAAAATAGATTATTATTAACTCAGCAATTTCGATTCATCGCTCCATCAGACTTCATCCCAACTGTTCAACAATAATGAAAGCAATCGATATTGAAAACATGGAGCACCAGAATAGAACTTCGGTCCACACAGAGCTCCATGGTGATTCACATTTATCTATCTATGGAGTCTCCAAGCCCAGCGTATGTGTTGATTTAACGGCCCCAATGATAACCACAATTATTGGGAATAGCTTACTGGTATGCTACCGTCAATAGCAATCCGAAGCTGTTTTAAGTTAGGTGGTCTTTTTAGAAGGTAGTCGGAAATTTTGGTTAGGTTATCCTTGTTACCTTGGTCTTACGGTAATGTATGCCTGAAGGCCACAAATCAACATGGTGTACTCTGATGTTTTCATACAATCAGCTCACAGGGTTTTTCTCATTCTGTAATGAAAGGCTATTCTGCAGATATTACAGTTCAGGTGGCTGGTGTTTATCGCTTCTTAATTTCAGATATTTGATCCATGACAGTTGTTATGATAGATCTTGACGAAGTCACTGTGGCACTTTATCAGCCATGCACGTCCAGTTCTTAATTAGTACATCTTTTATTCTCCTCAAATTTTGACATGAATGTCGTTCGTGGATAGCAGCAATAGATTCTCAGACGTCCCTTAATACATGAGTCGCATGTTGATAATTGTGGCATCATGTTCTTAAATCGTAAAACACAATAGTCCTGTTGCTCTTCCCCATTGCTCGGCGCAGGAAATGCATCGTGAGAACATAATCGTTAAATCTAATTTTGCGAAATTGGCTTCAATAAGCCTGTGGCGTAGTTTTATGGAAAGCAACTGGCAATTTTCAGTGCCTTTTCCCTCTGAAGCCTGTCATCATTTTTATGAAACTTTAGTATGTATGATTGTTAACAGTTACATCAATCTGTGGAATATTTTCTTAAGACGCAGCTTTATCCACAAATGCACACAATTTATAACTCCATGCAACTTGATCAGTCCATGGGAAGCTGATTTTTATTAAGAACCACGTTGTCCTTTTTATTTCAGCCTAAGGAAACCTGAAAGCAATAGCGAACAAACAAAGTTTATTTCAAACTTGGAAATTTCCAATCCCCCTCGTCAGTGTATCCCCTTTGCTCATTGAGACATCAAGTAAATGCATGTTCTGCAACAATGCTTTTTCACTAGTAATATTGGACCACTACCTTCGGGTCCGCATTTTCAAGGACACAAATTAGTTTAGTCAAGCCGGGCGAAAGGTACAAGGATTTGAACTCTAGCATAGCATGTATTACACCTGCGGCAAATGTTTGCCGAGCACATATAAAAAAGGGTCCTGTGACCGAAGCGCAAATACCTAATTAGATTGTTTAACAGCATTTAATGTACCCACTAAATAATCCCATTTATTTTATGTTGGTGAGTTCTCCGAGCTGGAACAGCTGTTTGCAGGCATTTCTTAGCCAAGCTAGGCAACATCATCAGTGTGAATTCCCCGAGCTAAAACATTCCACATCATTTCCAATCCCAATTTGGGCTTGCGATCCAAGGTTACTTATGCAAATCTCTATTGATTTTTATGGCTCTAAAGCAAGTTGGACTACTCAGACGTGTTTTCGGGCAGTTCGATAGATCACTGTTCCCACGGTTGCTATCAGCGTTCGTTCGGCCACACTCCGAGTACGCCGTTCAAGTATTAAATCCATAGTTGGACCGCAACAAGAAGGCTCTAGAACGTCCGCAAAGGCTGGCAACAAATTGGTAAAAGGTCTGTATAACAAAACATACTCCGAAAGACTGCAAATATTGGGACTCTACTCATCTCAATACCGCCGACTTCGAGAAGAACTGAAATTGGCATATCACATACTGCATCAACCCACCCACCCTTGCCTTTTTATGCGGACTTTATCTCATATCGATCACCTCAGGGGGTATCCACTAAAGGTGAAGACCCAGAACAGCCACTTTGATTGCTGGTATCAATCGTTTGCAGTCAGAGTGTGCGGCGTATGGAATTCTCTCCCATCTGATGTAGTGTTTGCTCCTACAGTTGAACTATTTAAATCGCAACTTGATAAAGTATGGAACACTGAAAATTTCAACATCCGTGAGCGATCACGCACATTATTATCATTGTTATTTTCTCTCTGTGAAGTCATTCAAAATATTCTGTAAAAATCCTATGGTGCCTGATAAGCTTTAGCTTTGTTAAATCGCCTATTATAAAACTTTGACTTAGACTTTTGACTTTGACTGTCCTGCCGCTATTGTGACATCCTTTGCTTGATTTCAACAGACCGACCTCCTAAGACGGTAATACACAAGGAAATCTGAGCACAGTAGCGTCACTCATCACCAAAACGAAACACGATATATAGAGAACGGATTGCTACATGTAAGAGAATTATGAGTTTTGTTCTTCAGGGTTTAACACATGGATCAGGCACCCTCATCTTGGGAGAAATCAGTTTGTGTCCTCAATTTTAAAACAGCCTGCTTAGTGATTTTGAGAAACGCAGGTGTCACGCGACTAATCCTGGTAGCGTCCTTACTCGAAGATGGTACAGCACACATGAAGAATAGATTGCGAGGCATAAACTGGGTTTCACGCTGGTCACAGACTCATCAATCAGCTTTTCATCCTCAGTTCCCACGTTACATTTGGGCATGCCACAGATCAACGAGCATTGGGCTCTTAGATATTTGTGTGGCCTCCTATTCAGTCAATATGGCTGCACTGCGAAACTGTGTACTAAGAAATTACGTAACTGAGATGTCCAGGAAGATTTCGCTGCATCTCAAAAGGTTTCACACAGTTTCTATTGCAAAACACGTATTATATTGCAGGTCTCGACGGACGGTAACGTGGCGCTTCAGTTTCAGCTGGTCCGCTAACCCAAATCGACTACATGGCAGTAAGTTACCGTTGGCGTGGCTCAGTGCAAAATTGCAGGTCCTCTTTGACCACCTGCGTTGACTCTGACCATGCGTTAGTTTTGATGCAGTTCACTCTCCGACTGACCGGGCGGCGACTAATTCAGCAAACTCGTACAGCTCATCATCGACTATCTGCTCCAGCAATTTGTGTGCGCTATGAATTAGAGCTAGTGCGTGAACTAAGCGCACCTCAACCTGATGATGTAGATGAGCAGCGGGATCAGATTAGGCGAGCAATGCATTCCGCAGCGAATTTCTGAGACACAAATCCGTCGGAGGCATTGAATATCTCAGGAGTCAGTTGTTTTGATGGATCAAGAAAGACAAGTTCCGACCTNGTCAATATGGCTGCACTGCGAAACTGTGTACTAAGAAATTACGTAACTGAGATGTATGTACGTGTCGATCGTCAACAAGTTGTATTGTCACACCTCCGGTGGTATAATACCATGAACAGTTTTTTCTGCAACCTCTGCCGCCTACAGCGAAGTGCGACCAATCTGCCCTATATCCCAAGTTGTTTTGAATTTGGCCATAAAGAATGCTACATACAACAACTTTTCCGGTCTGACAAACAGCTGATTTGATCTTTGAAAAGATCTTTGAAAACAGAGATCTTGCCTTCGAATACACTGATGACATTGCTTTGCTGGGTGACAATACACAGACTGTCCAACTCCATTTAAACTGCTTGGTAAACGAGATTTCCAAATATGGTGTGCGCTTTACACTATCCAAGAAGCGATTGGACAGGATTGGCGGGTACCAGTGCCTGCACTCGCCCTTGGTGGTAATGGGGTGTAAGAATTTAAGGGCATCAATTACCTGTGGATTAAGATCGCATCTTGAGGTCGTATTGGGTAATAGATCGAATAATGAACAGGGGAATCCGACAGCAGCTTTTATCAACGTGCGCCACCACTAAATCCCACATTTTGTCAAGTGGAGGGTAAACGTCGACGCAGATCGTGGTGATCTTCACAACGGCTGTGAAACCTTGCCCGTTTGAGCTGGGCACAATTATCTGATATCCGTATTCGATCGTCAATATCATCGAAGCATTGCTCGGGACCGCTGAGAACCATTTGAAACGTTTGTGTACGGTGCTTGTAGTCGTTCTCTAATATAATTAATCGTTCTGCATCATTTCCGATAGTTCGATCACAGTTTTGCTATGCTTATCGCTCCATACTAGAGACCCAAGATGACCCAGACTGGCAGAGAAACCGCAACTTGCCAGGTACATTTGAGCTGTGGGTAAACGAAGAAAATGTCAGGGGAGAGCTACATACCCTATGTAAATACAAATCTGCTGGGCTAGATGGAACTCGTCCGGTGTTAATTCAACCACTGGTCGAAATCCTAGCTCTACCGGTAACGTTGCGTTACGCGGCCTCACTCAGTGAGGGCAACCTTCTTGGAGAATGTAAGACTGTAAGAGACGGTAACAGGTGTAAATAAGGGTGGCCCCAAGCGAAACCCACGAACTATAGGCCAGTTAGTTTAACATATGTTCTGTGCAAATATACGGAACGTATCGTCAGGCAACAATTATGCGAGCATATTGTGGTACTGTGGTGTTCCAGGCCTACGTGATGACGCCTACCCTGGAGCGGCGCATCACAGTTTTCGGACACATACGAGCAATCAAATTTGAAAGGTGACGTCAGTGACACGCGTACGGCTTCTGCCCACACGCCATAGGCAGATCGCGCCAGCCAATCCAAAACAGTACAGACAGAAGCAGAATTATGCAATACGATTGGTGGAAGCCTAGATAAAAAATGATCTTCTTTCGTACATATTGTTTAATCGCTCTCGTTTCTTTCAATAAACGATGTATGAACTACCATTCTGAAGGCCTTATCCTCGCATCTCAGTTGCGTGGGTCAATGTGTGTTTGTGCCATTGCTGTCCAATTCTTCCGTGATCCAGTCCGTGATAGCGGATCCTTGATTAGTGTCTTGTGATTCCTATTGCACGGTTTGTATTCCGAATTCCGTGCTCTTTACTACTACTAGTACTATCGTTACAGGTACACAGCATAATAACATCCGCGCAGCATGGGTTTGTGACAGGCAAGACACGTCTGACAAATTTGCTGCTGTTCTTAGATGATGTGACCGGGACACTCTACAAAGGCCTCACTGTGGAGTTCTGTTACATGGATTTTAGTAAGGCTTTCGATTCGGTCAATCGCGGATACCTGGATCACAAGATGAAAATCGTAGGCATTACAGGGAAGGCCAGGACCTGGGTCAATAAGTTCTTCATGGTGAAGAACTCCAGAGTGAAAGTTGGCACGCATACTACAGACCCAGCAGGTGTGATCAGTGGGGTCTGCACTGGGCCCATTACTCTTTATCATCTTCGCCAACGACCTGATGGATATAACGCATGCCAAGGACCTAGGGGGTGGGTGGTCTCTAATGACTTCAAGCCTTCCAGGCAGTGCATAGCGCCAGTACATAAGACTAGCGGAAAACTCTTTGGGATAAGGGCTACGATGGCCTACAGAGACCCTCAGATTCTGGTCCCGCTGTATAAGACTATCGTCCGCCACATCTGGAGTACTGTGTCCAGACATGGGCACCATGCTTACAGAAGGACCAAGATAGCCTGGAAGGAGTTCAACTGCTAGCTAGAGTCACAAGGGTTAAGAGGATAGACTCAAAGACTTGAACTTGTTTTTACTTCGACACAGACACATGAGGGATGATTTAATTAAAACGTTCAAAATAATGAACGGTTTCTCAGGTATCAAAAGTGAGAAACTATTCTCTGCGATCTCGGCAAGCGGCACCAGGGGGCATAGCTTCAGACTTCAGCGTAATCATAGTAGGCTGCAGCTCCGAGCACGGTTTTTCATCAACAGGGTGATTCCACTATGCAATAAACTACCAGAACACATGGTCAGATGTAGCACTGTTGTGGCCTTCAAGACCGCCCTGGATGAATGTTGGAGAACCGTCTACCCGAAAGCGGCCTACTGAGGAGTAAGGAGCTAAGAAAACACTCACAAACTCTAGCCGGTAAGGTTTTATGTTTACAGATGTGGATATACATTGGAGATAAGTGTTTTCTGTTAGGTACTTTTTATGAATCCCCCAGGTGCCAACATTTAATGTTAATTATGCCAGGTATCAGTCGTCAGGATCGGGGTCCTTCATACTAACCACTAACTTATAGCAGTTTGGCGCATGCCTGGATCACTGATTATCATCTGTCTACTTTTAGAAACCCCAGTTCGGAACTTCCACAGAGGATTGAGAAAACTGGACCCATCAACGAAAACAAAACGTCACAGTCGATCGCTGGAATAGACTGTACGCCGTATTGGAAGCTACAACTTCCCGCGGACGACACAGCAATCTGGACGCTCGATTGGCTTGAAGCCACATTTCGTCCTGTGCATACTGATCTGAACTGAACTGAACTTACCGAGAATTATTATATATTATATATATTATATTGCAGCTCTCGACGGACGGTAACGTGGCGCTTCAGTTCAACTGGTCCGCTAACCCAAATCGACTATATGGCAGTAAGTTACCGTTGGCGTGGCTCAGTGTAAAATTGCAGGTCCTCTTGGACCACCTGCGTTGACTCTGACCATGCGTTAGTTTTGATGCAGTTCACTCTCCGACTGACCAGGCGGCGACTAATTCAGCAAACTCGTACAGCTCATCATCGACTATGTGCTCCAGCAATTTGTGTGCGCTATGAATTAAAGCTAGTGCGTGAACTAAGCGCACCTCAACCTGATGATGTAGATGAGCAGCGGGATCAGATTAGGCGAGCAATGCATTCCGCAGCGAATTTCTGAGACACAAATCCGTCGGAGGCATTGAATATCTCAGGAGTCAGTTGTTTTGATGGATCAAGAAAGACAAGTTCCGACCTGCCAGGATCAAAACAAAGTTAGTGGCATCTACAACGTCAGCTGCCGAAGAGTCTCAAGAAGGATCGAGAGAAGTGGTGGGCAAAAATAGCTAGTGAAATGGAAATAGCAGCTGCATCAGGGAATAGTCAAAGACTGTTCCGACTGAGAGGTTGGCGAAATCCAGTTAGTGAAACAGTCTGCGATAAGATGGGACCAACTATTCACAATGGGGATCAACGAATCGATCGCTGGGCAGAATATTTCAACGAACAGTTCAGCTGGCCTAGTGCTAACCAGGCTTGCTCCATCTGCAACTGTAGCTCTGTGGGCAGTTTCATGCGATCATCCAGCAAAAGCAGGAGTTCGATCTTCCATTTAAGCTCTGAAGCGAGGAAAGGCAGCTCTCTCTTTTGACTCACTCTTTTCAAAATGGGGGAGGGATGATAACCTCATAAGCTGTATTACTACCCTACTGCACAATATTTGAATGCAAGAACACGTTCCTTCATCTTGGGACGAGTCACTGATCGTTCCCATTTTCAAGAAAGGATCTCACACGATTGCGAAAACCCCACCGGATCAGTTTGATTCCGGTCGTCAACAAAGTGCTAGCTTTGGTCATTCTTCGAGGTCTGACGCTATTAGGAGGGGCCAAAATCCGTGAAAAGCAGACCGAATTCCGGCCTGGTTGTGGATGTATTGAGCAATGTTTACGTTGCGTCAGGTTCCTGAGCTGCGTCACACCCACCGTCGGCCAAAATCGCACTATTTCTTGACCTGAAAAAGCCTTCGAATCAGTTGACCGCGAAGCTCTGATGGGCTCCCTTCTTCGAAAAGGAATGACCCAGAAGTACGTCAACCTACTGAGGTCACTGTAGTCACAGACCTCCGATCGTATAAGGGTTTACAACAATCTAAGTAGGCCGTTATTCACCAGCAGCGGCGTCCGTCAAGGATGCTCTCTTTCGCCGTTCCTGTTCAATTTCGTCGTGGACGAAATACTGGAGAACGCACTAAGTCAGGTCCAAAGAGTAGACATTGAATGGGCAGCTGAAGAAAAGTTGTATGATTTAGAGTACGCTGATGACATCGTCTGTCTGTTCAAATGTGTGGAGGACACGCAAAGCACACTTGATAGATTAACAAGTGCAGTAGCCACATTCAGTATGCGCTTTGCACCTTCAAAG
>UZAN01041710.1:0-11396 GCA_900618425.1 Echinostoma caproni
TTCTGTACAAATCGAGAGCCATGCATGAGGTGTGAGACGAGAAGAACATGCGCGCTATTTAGTTATTACTTTTTCAGTCAGTAATATTTCCCTGTACATACTGTTCGATCTTTTTGATTTCTGTGAATAAACTACTCGCTACTTCTGTGACCTTGTCCTGTCTCTCCGTGTCATCCAAAATCGGTGGTAGACCTTCAGTGCCATTACTTGTTTTGATTAGTATTGTGGTTCCGGTTACTGATCCCCAGGTAGGTGGAAGAGTTCAAATGGTTAAGTTTCATGGATAAATCCGTTGAGGCCCGTCAAATATGAATTTCAAAAGAAACAGGGTGATCACGTTTAATCCTGTTGGCCCCATGGTCAGATTTGTGCACACCACAGTACTTCTCACGGACATCTGAGGCGTTTTCTTGCATAGGAATCAAATCTTAAGCAAGACCCCATCACTTCATCAGACCTCACCGCTGATCCTTCACAAAAGTGTTATTTTTTGCGGAGCAATACCCACCTAAGCATGATTAACCACTTTGTTGGTCGAACTCTTATGCACGCATTGTGTGTACTTCTACTGGTTGTAAACCTATGCATACCTACGTATCACACTGGCCTCCAAAGACATCTGAATTATGTTTGAAATCGAGCGAGCAAGTATGCTTATAGTATCTTACGGTTGATAATGTATTTAATTTGAAGTAGATAACACGGGTTGAGGGATAGATATTTTGTGCATGATAAACGTCCCCCCGAAAACAGGCCTTTTCAAATAAACACAAAGCTTTTGACATAGTTGTGGATATCCTCGCTCACAGGATGACGCAAACCTTGGAGCGACACGTTACAGTTCATAGCCAACTGTGATGAGTCAAGCTTCTCAGATGGCGCCAGCAAAGTACCTACGCGTTACAGCTTCTCGGGAACGAACGATAGGCCGATTGTGCCAACCAATCAGAAGCCGTGCGGAAGAGACAGAAGCTGTACGACGCCAAGAATACAAGCACGCGATTGGTAGATGCCTGGATAACTAACAAAATTATTTTGTGCTTGTTGATTAACCCCCTTAATTTCTTCCAATGAATGAACTACTACATCTGTGCCCGTTTCGTTGCATCTCTGTTACGTGCGAGTGCAAGAGTGATTCAGTGCCTCCGTGGCTCCACGATTCCTAATACGTGATTCGTAACCCGTGATTTGCGCGTACTTCAACCATCACAATAGAAATCCTCTGCAGTTGTCTCAGGACAACGCATCAGGGAATTCTTTGCTGTCTGAGGATTCCCCTGCGCATTTGACAGCAGTGACGGGTGAGTAAGCACTGTGGAAATTGAACCACATACCAAAGGATAAATCCCAACGCATATAAAACTCGTAGTGCCCCCTTGAGTCCGATTTTAATTTTTGTGAAGTAGGTCTAACTGCACTGCTAGAGATGCCCAACTAACTGGATCCAATAGCCATAAACTGCTTTCAGTATCTTTGAGCTAGTGAGTGGGTGTGGGTGTGTGGAACGAGATACCCGTTGATTGTAAGTTATGGATTACTCGATAGTAAACAATCGATTGCCACTTGCGGATTACTCATCATCGTTGAATATCATCGTAATTAATTGATGTTCCCATGGATAGTGGGGAAATTATCTGCAGATTATTTATGGTAGATGGGAGGACACTCAAGATTAATGATCACATTCATTTGGTAATTTTCATTCGAAACGCGCATTGAAACGTATGCGTTCAACTTCTAAAAAAGCTAGTTTTCTTGAACAACTAGCAGCTTTGGGCCTTCTTTTGTGCTCTGTTCGTGACAGTGCATTTTGAATGTCCCTTCATTCCGGGAAGAATAGTTTTCTCCAGTCCTAACTGATGTGATACGGTTTCAGTGAATCGGTGCATGCATGCATCGTTGTTTATCATCTCATGAAGTTTACAACAGTGTATCTATCGAACACTGGATTCGAAAAGCACGGCTAATAGTCTGCAAAACTCGAAATAGCCTCAACGAAACCCTGTCATAAGCCTGAAAAGAATCAAGGCACTCACTCCACGTGACCTCGGACACAGTGTAACCTATGATTAGAATCACAGGTCCTGAAAATCCCACGATAGATATATTGTTGATATATTAGTCATCGGTCTTTAATCAGCGAATGTGTATTATTATGTCACGTCGTCGCCTCTACGCATAGACTGTCGTCGTTAGGCGCCTTGTTGAACTGCACCTAAATCAGACAGTGTGCACACGGACCGAACTAAACCACGGATCATTTCATCAGGGCTGTGAATACAAAATCATTTGGTTACTTTAGGTAACTATAGGCCCCTTGCCTTAGTTGAGTACAACTGGATAACATTGCAAAGGCTTCGGTCCTGACACAACTAGTACACAATGCACAAACTCGTTTCTCGTTCTCTTTGTGACATCTGCTATCCCCGGACACAAAGCGCTGCACTGCATAATCTAATTTCATCGAACACACAATCGTTTTGAAGCACGGGTAAGGCTAATGTCCAACTAAATCAGGTCAGAACAGAAGTGCCTTCTGCAGTCATAGCGACGGACGCTTTCTGACGAATGCTGCTTAGTGCCAAACCATCATCATCATCATCATCGTACAGCGAAATACAGTGAAGCGAGCTTCACTGATCGCTGCCAAACTCGCAATGCATGCAATATTAGTGGTATAATTTAAGGTGGACAGGGAGTGGACCTATTTTGAGGGAGGGCGAAAAAAGTGAACCACTATGGTCAACACACAGAGTACGCAATCGAACTCCCCATACATACCGTTTCAAGCGTTTTGGCGTGATAAGAAATGACAAGAAGAACGCCACTGCGGTTGATTCGATGCCATATCCTTCAATGTCTCCAACCAACTGGTTATGGAGTCTTTCGGATCCCAAACTGGAAGGCGAGAGACACCCACTCTACCTAATGGCGCTGTGCATTTCTTCATGCCTCGTCTCCACGTCATCTGTTGGCCTCCACGCGGTTTCCTCCAGCCCGGATAAGCTACAGCGAATAAAGTGCGGTGCGGCATACGATGGCTAGGCATACGCAATATGTGCCCTAGCCATCAAAGTCTACTAATCTGAATTCGGTATGAAAGCAGATTTGTCCCTGATAGACTCCCAAACACACGGCAGCTTACCTCAACGTTACTAACCCGATCGCTCTAGACTAGACTGCTAGGCTAGACTGCGTAAACACCGATACTCAAAAACCGCTAGTCGACGGATATTTTTACTCGCAAATTCAAGGTTTCACAACCATAAAGCTGAACTGAACAAACCCTAGCGCAATGTACACGACCTTTCAACTTCAGTGAAACGTCGCGTCTACGCCGAAAGTGTTTCAGTCCTGAGTATGCTGCTCGAGCCTTGGAACTGCGAGNGCTGCTCGAGCCTTGGAACTGCGAGTGGTTATCTCCTTTACTGCGCTGCCTTCATTGGTCACGTAGCTACCTAAGTAGGAAAAGCAATCCACCGTAACTAATTCCTGGCCGTTTAGTTTTAGAGCGGGAGTAAGTGAAACCCAGTCCTGCAGCATCACTTTAAACTTTGAAGGTGCAAAGCACATACCGAATGTGGCAACTGTACTGGTTAATCTATCAAGTGTGCTTTGCGCGTCCTTCATACATTCGGAGAGACAGACGTCATCGGTGCATTCTAAATCGCACAGTTTTTCTCCATTTGTGCATTTAATACCTAGGTTTTGGAGACCGCTTAGTGCGTTCTCCAGTATTTCGTCTAAGACGAAATTCAACCGGAACGGCGAGAGAGAGTGTCCTTGACGAATGCCGCTGCTGTTGACGAATGGCCTACTTAGTTAATCATAAACTATTACATGACTAGCGGTATGCAAGTACAGTGACCTCAGTAAGTTACCGTACCTCTGGGGTATTCCTTTTTGAAGAAGGGAGCCCATCAAAGCTTCGCGATCAACTGAGTCGAAGGTTGTCTTCAGGTCGAGGGAAATTGAGATCGTTGGTCGGTGGGTAGGCTCAAGAACCTGATGCAACGTAAAAATTTGATCAATACACTCACGGCCACGCCTAAATCCGGCTTGCTATTCACGGATGTTGATCTTTATTAAAGGAGTCAGACGTCGAATTATAACTGAGGCTATCACTTTGATGACGATCGGGGTCAAACTGATCCCGCAGTGGTTTGCGCAATCGTCGCTAGATCCCTTTTGAAAATGGAAACAATTAGTGATTCGCCAAAAGATGAAGGAATTCGCTCTTGTGTCCAAATGTTGCGCAGTAAGGACATAATACAGCTCACGAGGTTATCACCGCCCATCTTAAGAGGAGTGGGAGGGAACTCATCTGCTGTTGCTGCTTTTCCTCGCTTCAGAGCTTGACTGCACATCTGAACTTCTGCTTCCGTTGGAGAGTCGCACGACACTGCCCAAGAAGCTTCAGTTGCTGATGAGGCAACCTGGTTAGCGGCGGGCCAGCTGAACTGTTCGCTGAAGTATTCTGCCCAGTGATCAAGTTGTTGATCCCTAGTGTGAACAGCCTGTCCCATCTTATCACAGACTGTTTCACTAACTGTATTGCGTATCGGTCGGAACAGTCTTTGACTGTTCCCTGGTGTAGCTCCTACTTCCATTTCATTAGCTATTGTTGCCCGCCAGTTGTCACGGTTTTTCTTTAGGCTCTTCGTTAGCTTACGTTGTAGATGTCACCTAACCATCTTTTGATCCTGGCAGGTCAGGATTTGTGGTTTTTGCTCCATCAGGGCTACTGACTCCTGAGATATTCAATTCAATATTCAATACCTCCGACGGGCTTGAGGCTCAGACCCACAAGCAACATTCAATGCGGAATGCATCGCTCGTCTAATCTGATCCCACTGCTCATCGAAACCATCAGATTGTGGCGCGCTTAGTCCACGCACTAGCTCTGATTCATAGCACACACGAACTGCTGGAACAGATAGTTGATGATGAGCTATACGAGTTTGCTGAATTCGGCCAGTCAGTCAGAGAGAAAACAGCATCAAAACTAATGCGTGGACAGATTCAACGCAGATGGTTCAAGAGGACCTGCAATTTTGCACCGAACCACGCCAACGGAAGCTTACTGCTATGTGGTCGGTTTGAGTTAATGTACTAGTTGAACTGGAGCGCCACGTTACCGTCCGTCGAGAGCTGTGTCAGAAGTTGGTGCTAGATAGGAACAGGTGATGATCTGCACAGAACTGAAGAAATCGACCACCTTCATCTGTTCGTTGACAAGGAAAAGCACAACTTCTGCCTAGACACGCTTCTGATGCGCTCAGTTTTCCAAATTGTGCGTTGAAGTAACCTGCAAGTACAACTATGTAGGAGCTTCGACTCAGCCACATGAGATCGATAAGTTCATCGTAAAAAACGTATCAGAGCTGCAATTAGTCGGTGTTTAAGCCGATACGATGAACAAACATCTTTTGGTGTTGCTTCCCTTTCGGACGCTGATTGAACCCTGGAGACGAACTGCGCATAAACGACTGTTGATGAGGATCCAGTCGATAAGAGATGACTCGCCTTGTAACTGAGTACAATACCTACCTCGCGCTGACCTACTGAACGAGCTTCATCGTCGCCTGATGTGCGAAGGACGTATCAGGACGACAAATCTGGCGCGCTCAAGTGGCTTACAGTAGTAGGATCCTGGATTTGAGTTTCTGACACGCAGCAAATGTCGATTCCTAAGGATTCCAATGGTGGAGCCAGACAAGCTTGTTGACCTACCTGCATCAGAATCCTCACGTTGAAGGCCACCAAAATCAGTGATTGACGAGGCTTAAGAATCTGCAAATCACTTCGTGGTACAACACTTACAATGCTACTTGGCAACAAATTTTGGCGAGCAACATCCAATTTGCCTGAGGAACTATTAGAGATTTGAAGGAGGGGTAAATGAAGAGGGCTGGGTACTGAAGACAGAGAATTTAACAAATGTTGGGATATCTGAGCAGTAGCCCACTCATCATTACCCACTCCGCTCGATGCAATGGTCAGCGCGGTCCTGATTATCCTGCGCGACGACCAATGTAGTATGAAATCATTCTTATTTTGTGTATGCATTGGGGTGCCAAACCATCCAATCAATATGCAAACATTTGTCAAGCCCCGACCACCTACTGAGATGAATTTTCTGGTCCGCTTAGACTCGTACACTGTCCGAACACTGATCGGAAAATTGCACCACCTATCCGATGAAAAATCTGAATAAGATATTAATCACATATCATGTCTACTGTCCAGTTTACTCGTTTGGCTCATTGGATTTTTTCATGTGTATATGCGGTCAGTCTGTTGTTTCACATGGATCGCTAGTTCAAAGACGAGGAATAGTCGAGATCGGCATCTGAGGTTGTAGATTGATTAAACTCATGCAGGTCAAACTAAACCGATAGTCAAGTGTAATCAACTATGTCTGAACTCTAAGTGAACTATTTTACGTTTTGTGTGCTCCACTGTTTAAGTATGCAAATCCGAAAAAAAGGAATGGGGAAATAAATAAAAATGCAAGTGAAGTTGAGTTAAATTACCGAGTGAATTCGATTCAGTAAAATAACGGTCACCTAACACATTGGTGTCTTTTGCCAATGAATAGAAAGTTTATCAGGTCTTCTAGAGAGGAGCTGTTCCGAGTGGGGGATATTTGATTTTCTGTCATTACAATCCTCTGATTGTGAAACTGAAAATCAATGATCCAATCAGATTCACAGAATATTTGGGATTGGCTACGTGTGTAGCAACCAGAAATACACGTTTTCAACTGCTTTATTACAAAACCATGTGGCCATGGTGTCATCGAACACTTGCAGTCCATTTAGCTCGTTCCATTTGAAACAAATCGAGATGATTTATTCTCCACTGATTTGGTTTTTGACCCGTAATAAGCCTCGTGATCATTTTCCAGCCGAAAATGGGGAACCATTCAACTTCATGATGCTTGTGCTTCTAACAAGTTATACAAATACAAAATATAAATACAACATCAAGCCTGCATTCAGTTGGCATGAACTGAATGTTTTTTTATCGTTGGGCGGTTTCTGCTTCTTGTCTGAGAAAGTTTTTGATGCGTTTCGGTATCTCCAAACCCTGGAATCCATCAGCGGATAAATTAACTACAAAATCTCATTATGTATATGCAGTTCAGTAAGATATTGATGTCTGTTTCATCGTGAGAACACCAGCCCTCTTGCTTGTTTCTGTACCCAACTAAATTGGTTCGTATTCATATTGAGGTGAACCGTACGAAGCTATTTACCACATAACTGGGACGGTAGTGCTACAATTAGAGAATCGAACCTTGAAGTATGAGGTACGCCGTTTAAAGTACCGTGAACTGTTTCACCACCACCACCACCACCAGCTGTATTACCAACCGTAATACCGCTGCCGCTATCACCTACCTATTCGCCCTTCCGTAAATAAATTACGAAATCATCAGTGACAAATTCTTAGCAGGTTTAATTTGGATGTATAGTTTGTAATATAACTCCCCTCTCTATTGATACCTCACTTGAAAGGTATTTTTTTGTGTGGACCGTTAAAACACTTACTGAACCAAGAGTATTAGGGTCTATGTTCAGAAGAATATCCTACCTGATACGCCTCCACCTAGTGTTCAAGTCAAATCTGAGCGAAAGGGGTTGTGTTAATAATAATGTGCAATCGATAAGCTTATTTAACAAAACATCATCCGTGCCAGAATGCTCGCATGAGGTGGGGTGAAACAAAAATGCGTGCCAAAAAATCAGTGTTCCAATTCCGAGGCACAGATCGTTCATCTGGCAGTCTAAATGAAGACAAGCACTATACTCCTCAGATCTCCCAAACTGCATTTTTTGTTTTTCTTTCAATTTCATCGCACCGGGCAATCCGTTTCCGCGGAGAAACATTGTTTCCCCGTTTGTTTAATTCTTGCGAGGAAACAGAGAGAGAGAGAGAACAGAAACACGAGACAGATTATCACATTTTGTTTAAATGGCGCAATCGCTTTAACGCCAAACTGTCTGAAGTTTTGCGAGCACGGTTTGACAAATGAAATAACTGAATTGACGGACAGGGAAATTGCTTTCGTTGGCCCTTTGAATGATTGCGTCAGAATGTTTTGTGCACATAATACTGGATGACGTAACTCGATTCGTTGAATGCCAGCCGCTTGGAGTCCAAGTTGTGCTACAGAGATTGGAACAATAAAATTGTGTACATGATATGTTCAGTTGTGTTTTTCGTTAGTGTCTAACAGTATTTATCGTCTCTTTAGTTCCACAAATCTCAGCCCCAAATGGGGTAAACAAGCTCGACATCTCCTGTTAGTGGCAAAGGGGCTTCCACGTGTCCTTCGATCGAAACAGATTCGATCTAAACCATGCGAATTGTCTTCGTAGTAGTTCTCCATTCATTGGATATTCCGTTTGCGTTAGGACCGGTGTTCCACAGTTCATTCTCACGACAATGCACTGCATATTCCACGTACCCTAATGATACTGTTATTAATAATAATAAATGTTTTAATTGCTCACATTGTTGTTTGACAGACTGAAGTCTCATGTTCAGGTTGTGAAAGGTTCCGTAGCCTCGGTGGGATTCGAATCCACACATGGCGCCTCCGACACTTTTGTACAGTGCACGCTCTATCAGCTAAGCTACGAAGCTACACGGATACCACTGGTCATTCATTCCCTTTCTTATGTATGGAGCATTTATAAGGCCGTGAAAACGCTGTCTGGGGATTTATACGAATGCGAAAGTGGACGGCTGTGGCGGGATTCGAACTCATGACATCCAGGTAGCAATTTACCACAACTGATTTTTGCATTAGCTGTTTCCTGAATTAATTCCGTGATCTTGTGAAATCCTCGCCGAAGATTCAGTCAAATAAATGGACGGAAAAGCATTTTGTTGTTTAGAGTTTTCCTTGTTTGAGAACAAAGTCGAAACACGAAGCAATTTCTTTTCAATATCTCGCTGCTTCGCTACTTTCGACTTTGTTCTTATGCATCACTGGGGATATTTTACGATTATTCTTGTTTATTTGGGTGTTAAATGCTGTTTTTCAATGTAATGTTTCGCTTCGTTTTCTGATAATAAGTTCAGTCGAATTCGGTAAAATTTCATCTGTCCAGAATGTCATTTTGATAACTCTGTCCTGGTCCGATTGTTTCATTGTAATTAAACCTTACGGTGCTGACCTTTCAAACTGCGAAATCACTCTCCTTTGCATGTCATTCAATTTTGTAGTTTTGGTCGGATTATTTTGAAATCTCTGTACGGTCTTTGTTATTGGAAACACATTGCAGTGGGCGAAAGTTGAAAGAAAACGTCCCATTTCAGTCACTGTTGACCACACACCGAAGGGAGTGGGGATGGAGGATACACTGTAAGTTTATCCCTCACGTTCCCACAGAACTGCGGCATGTATTCACTGGACTGTCACTCCCGTTGCATTTTGTAACATTTTCGGTACCCGGCTATTCAACGAGCCTTTATTACCGGAGACATTTACGAAGCTAGCGATACTTTGACTTTCAAGTTGCAACTGAGACAGTGTGGTTTCAGCCTTTCAATGGATCAAAGTATCGGAGAGGATTCTCGTTAAGAGGCGACGAAAATGTCATCGGAGGTAGGGCAAACTATCTGAAAATGAAATGTTAATCATTGCCAGATGGGTGATGCAACAGATCGATAGAGAAATTAAGGCATTGCAGAAAACATTGGCCGTGCGTTGTCAGCCTGAACCATCTCTCACGTTGTGCGAAGTCGTTAAATGGATCTCGTCATTTGTTTGGATGCTTCACAAAATCCGGAAACCAAAGATGTTCAGGATGGATTAAAGTGGATTTTGAGGCCTTCGTACAGAGCTAAAATGACTGGATTTTAGGTGGTATTTATCATTTCGATGATGATCAAATATGACTCACAAAATGCACTTGGTGAATGTGTAAAACTGAAATTATTTAATTTTATTAGAAAACGGTGTCTACTAAGAGGTTTACTTTGGAATTATCTCATTAGACGGTTGCATCTATAAGGCAGTCACAGCGCAGGTATGTTTAGTCAAGTAAGCTCAGTTTATAACAATGACAGATTGGAGGTATCGTCGCCTTGAAACGGAACAGTAATGAAAATGCTTTTGAGAGGAACGTTCGGGCTTTTGCTTGCGTTTATCATACTGAGCGCTAACCATTTGCATTGATGACATATTGCAGTCCGGGATACATTTTAGTCATTGACATGCTTCGGTCAAACTGTTAGTTCGGAGATTTTATTGATAAACATCTATGATTAAAGACAAACACAATCAAAAACCGTTCTCCGCAAGGCCATTTTCATTGCCGTTCCGTTTAGGGGCGACGATACATTAAAGCTTCTCAAAGGACGTCTGTCTAAAGGGATATTGATGTTCAGACATCTTAAATTAAAAAGTATAGAACATTCTCCGCAGCTCAATCTTACATTCTCACTACCATTCGACTCCTAATGTTCCAGCAAACAAAAGGTAAGCTGTCTCATCAGTTCAAATATTTCGTTTAATGTCTTTTCACGTGCACTTGTGGTGTGAGATACATTGAACACAAGACCAGGCGATTATCAAAACCGATTGCTGTGGACTGTTCTGTGATCCTATGGGAAGAGATGGTTGGATACATTCGCTGCTTGGTGCTCGGTCATTTCTTTGGAAGTGGGCATATTGTGAACAACTTGGTTGCAATTAAAATAATTCACAATATAGCCAACGATATTTCAAACAAGTAAGGTGTCTTTCACCCACGGGCGAGGAGATTGTAATTCTCATTTTTGACATCTTTGCTAGACGGACGGCCTATTTGTATGCTCTCGGTTTTGTGCGTTTACTCCGCCAAAACGATTCCTACAGTATCGAGCTTGGGCTCATCTTACACTGTTTCAGCAGCTCTATTCTGGATATAAATTCCTGGTTCCAAGCTATTCGGCCATATTTTCGATTTCAACGGAATTAACTAAAATATCTACGCGCGCAAAGTTTTTGTTGTTCTTCACACCAGCACTATTGTGATACCATTGTGAACATAAATTCCTACTCTACTCAACGAGTTGCTAATCAGCTCTCTGTGCACATTTGCAAGAAAGCTACGGATCAATTTGTGGAAAATACTTGTGTCATTGTTTGTTATCCTCTCACGCACGTGTCTGTTTCTCCATCGCATCGATCGATACGCACCAGTTGACCCTTATCATGTGGTCTACACAGCAGATCAGCATTTGACCTTTGTCATTCGTCTGCCGTCTCCCGGTTCATCTTCGGTCAAAATGGTCCGTCGTAGTGTGTTGGGACTGACGCACCAAGGATTAGGAGTAAGTGGTTTGTTGACATGCGAAAAGGACGTCAAGTCGGTCATAGCCTGCAATCACTGTCT
>UZAN01041710.1:19604-40424 GCA_900618425.1 Echinostoma caproni
CCCGGGAACGTTATGTTCGTGATCGTTGATCGAGTGTGCGTCATAGATACGAATAATTGACCTCTGTCGGTCGGGTAAGGAAGCGAATCACATTAAGATGTATCGATAAGTCGGTCACCATACCCAGACGTGAATGGGAGCATGATTCTCTGTATGAGCCCACAATGAGTAAATTCTATTGAGGCCGAGTTTCTCTCGAATAAAACCGATTCCTTGGAATTAAATGCGATTGCTTACGTATTTCTGACATTGAAATGCACACTTCACAATATACTTGACAATGGTAACAATGGTGAAAGAAGTAATATTATTTAATCTGAATAGTAAAATCAAATTTGAATCTATTCACTAGCTGACAGAAATCATATTTTTATCTGTCATTCCATGACTGATTAATAGATTCAATCCGCAATGTCAATGGCAACAATTCGTCATCTGCAGCTTCTCCCTTCGCTACTCAGCTGCATGGCATAGGTTTTTATCTTTATTATATCATTGCTTAACCCATAGCACCTTTTCACACACTGGTTATATTTGTGTGATCTTTGTAGTTTAGTGAACGAGACTGGTGGTGATATCTGAACTGAGCTGGGCGGTGGTGTAGACATTTCAAATTATTACTCAACTTCTCTGTAGTCTCTAGTGTCTTCCGGATGATATTCATTCCCCTATGAACCAGCCCAGGTTGCAGAAAACAGTGCATTTTTTTACAGATACCTGCCAGTCTTTATTCTAGCGGATTAAGACGATTGATTTACTCACACGGTTACGGAAAACTCAAACTTCAGTCAAACCAAATCTGTTTTGTCATCCATTGTTTAGTCAATCTTGCAGTGATTAATAACTGTGAGGTGTTTTTAACAAATAACGAAAGATCGAAACAGAGCGGTTGGTTTTCCGCACCAGATCCTCAATGGCAGCTGATTTTGGGCATACGAAATACGTTTCCTAGCCAGCGAAGCCTACCAGTCTGAATTCGATGAGTTAGCAGGTCTATCCATGATAAACATCCAAACACATGACCGCTCACCTCCAGAATCATGGTTGGCTCCATCTCACTCGGCCTAAACTACGTTAAACATCGATAATCGAAATACCTCTACGAAAAAATGGAACCGCGAGCTAGGGTACTCTTGACGAACGCCGTTGCTGGTGAGGAACTGCCTACTTAGTTCGTTGTGGTCCCTTACTCAACCTGAGGTGAGTATGGCAACCTCAGTAAGTTAGCCCAATGAAATTTACTCATTAGGATACTGAGGGCCTAGACTAAATGCACGCATGCAACTTTTCTACCATGGGATAGACCCAACTGGCTAATTGAGGTGTGGAGTACAATGGTTAACACCAAAATGAAGCTGCGAATACTGAGGTTCCTTGAAAATTGCGGTCAGTAGATTGTGTCACGGGACACTTAGTTTTCATAAAAGTATCAGGTAAGTAAACTCATCTATCAATACTGATCCTATTTTGAACAAGTAACCTAAATTACCGATCTTTCTCCTTCTCCTGTTACCTTGGCGTCCTTCCCTAAAGTTTGCAGTTAGTACCACCTAGCTCATCTACAAAATGGACTGTCTCCAAAAGACTTGTCCAAACAAATTTATCCAGTGTTGAAAATGGGGTTATTGTGTCCTGGATACAAGTATATGAATGAACTGACAAAAGATTACCGGATACGCATGTCTGACGGGCGGCGAGAACCGTGAAACCCATCATATGCTTCCAGGTAAATTTTGTCGCGTCATTCATGCACTACTTATTGTAAAACACATATATTTATATTTAATTGCTACTTTTCGCTTATACTATTAGCCATACAGATGGAGACTATTAGGGCTGAGCAAAACGTTTCCGGATGCACAAAAGATTTTATTTGTAATACAAAAGTAAGCATTATATTTTGTCGAAATAATCCCCATCAGCGTTCATGCACGGTTACATGTATTCAAACAATTTGGTAGAACAGCTCAATCATGCCAAAGTGAGTAACCCTTCGACCAGTTCAATAAAGGCCTCCACTGTAGCTGCTGGTTACTCGTATCGGATCACAGGTATCATGCGTTTGACACTTGAGAACACAGTGCTTCGTAAAGGCGAGTGATCACCAAAGGCAGCTGGCAAATAATCAGCACTAGGCCACTGCTGCCTTGAACCACACATGTAATTGCAGAAAATCATTCCCCTCCGATGTAATCGACTAAGTTTGATGCTTACAGTTCGAGCATAGTAACCCTTATTGATTGTGATCTGTGCTCGGCTGTTGATATTTGGTTCTATGAGCTGCAATAACTGAGCAATAGTCACAATAGATTGCAGTTCACGTTTTCCTTGCCGGTCATCTGCACTTCATACGTGCACTGCGTATCCGAAACCGCTTTGTTCAACCCTCGAGCTTTGAATGGATCCAATCAGCAATGAGTATCCCTGAGCTTGTCCAGAGGTTGATCCCCGAGACTCTGTACAAATTGATGACGAGTTAATAAGTCATGTACGCGCTACTTGGGTTCATTGAATTACAGTTTACTTATATCTGGATTTGTTTCTGCTTATCAGCTGAGCACAAACTTGGATATGATTTCAAGGTGGATGTTTCGCGTTCACTGTCGAAAACCTTTGACAGTTAATCTTCTAGGAGGCTTAGAACTTTTCAGTCTTACGTTTAATGTGTTTTTCCTGAAAAATCGTATTTTTGCTGTCTATTTTGTCTTGATCTTCTGCAAGCAAGACTGCTGAGGTCCATGGAGTGGTATAGCAGTAATTAGACATGTATTATTCATATCTATACCTTTTCAAATTTAAGCGAATCCGTTGGAGCTCCATCGGATTCACTTGAAGTTGAAAAGGTATAGTGCGTATTTAAATTAGTAATACACGAGTTCATTCCGTTTTACCTTCTACCAGCAAAATACCCACTAAACTGTGACCTATCACAAGGTTGCTCAGAATTTTGTCTGCTGTTCACTATGAATAGGGTTTATCCAGGGTGTAAGCGATCTCTGTGATCGATTCCGGCGCAGTGAAACTTTCATATTATTCAGAGAACGTGCCACATAGGAGCAGCAATGAAATATCTAACTCCGGATCACCGAATTTAAGGCGAGATATCTCCTCATATGGGCCACCGGCTTCATTTTTGAACTTTGCTGACAGCGGCTCATCTTTCAACTAGCGGCGTTCTAAGATTTCTTTTTAAAAGCCTTAGGCCGGATAGAATAGATATTGGATGAACCGTCTTAGATTGTTGAATATCAATCATTGTCGAAGATGTTTAATCTTCGGTTCCTCTTCATGCAAGCGCTTTGCGGATATTTCAGTCGGGAAAAAAGCACTCACAGCAGAGAGCCCACATTTCGGTGTCGTTTCTAATACTGCACAATCCGCGAGTGACGTGACTTGGTGCTGCCATCGCGCAAGATCCCTGTCTGCATTTTGTACTGACCCTAGTAGCTAATCCAGTCGGTACACCAAGTATATTTCCTCAGTGATCTTCTTTCGGTGGCCACTGTCACTGTACCGTTTGGTATCGCTGTCCTTCTCGAAACGATGAATTGGGCTGTAAGACTTCTCGCAAGTCAACGCTCCCGAGATGTGCCCATCCCTATACCTCAGAATAACTTAGTGACGGTTTCACACTTTACTTCATTGCTCCGATGACCACTGAATTGAGGACCCATGTTTCAATGCTTGATTTGTTGCTCCCTTGATGAGTAGAAATCTCCACGTGATCATTTGACTGAGTGGAACAAAAACTTACCCCCCAAACACAGAGAAACCTTGGTTTACCGAAGAGTATCAGGATGTAATCTGTAACTTCCTCTCTAATGTTATGTATATACATGATGATGAAAACGCTTTAACTACTCACAAGTAATGTGAATGCTTTTGTCAAAACAGTTGATGCAAGTTACGGATTGCACATTGTTGTTAAAGGAAAAATGTAAAATTGACGTGACGCTTAATATCTACTTGTTGATACCAATAAACGTTTCCGTGTCATGAGGCAATGTTGGGGATTGAATTCCAAACCACAAAGCGTTCATGTAACGTTTATTAAGTTTCTTTATCCTAATCCAATAGTAACATTTCGAATGGATTCCCCGAGCGAATGGACCTTCGTATTTTACTTTCAGGTGTGTGAAGGTGGGGCGGGGGGTGGGGGCAGGAGAGGAAGAAGGGCTGATGCCCTGCTTTACACACAGTCAATCCGGAGTCCATATTAAGGCAAGAATTGGCTTCATCCGATGCACAGTTTGGGACTGAAAATACGATTGTAACTGTGGCTGTGATTGTGTCTGTATAAAGTGAGAAAGCTTTTCTCTGACTTTGAGAGGGGAGCTGAAGTAAGAAGATATTAAGTCAAGTGAATGCAAGTCAGAATTTACCTTTATGCACCCAAAGTTGGACTTTCAGTTATTTTCACGAGAATACTCGACATGTGTGCAATACGTCCTCGACCCGGCGTGATTTAATTGGATGATCACCGAATCGATTAGTCAGACACGCACGCACGAACGGCAGACCAATAACAATCGCGCCAATATCAAAGTTTTATTGATCTGGTTCATTCTTATCTGACCGATCTGACCTGAAAATACACTCAAGTAAATCATTTGACATCGCTGACAATTATATGTTTGATTCTTCCTCGTTCCGGACATTGGAATAGGGGCTGTGTAAACTGATGAGGAATTCCTGTAAACAACCAATATGAAGTTCCATATAGCTAAATCATCAGCTTGTCAATTTGAGCATAAACTGGTTAGGACGGAAAGAGGGAGTAGACAAATTCCGACGTCGTTCGCATCATGATTCTAGGATAAGTCAATGACAGCAATTACCCTTAAAGAACTTCCGACTTTTGGTAACAATCAAGTCAATTTGTCCTGCGATAACCCTCTGCTCGAGATGATATCTGATGTCTTCTGGAGAGCATAGAACATACATATCTACTGATAGAGTACCACTCATTAGGAATTTGAATAAGTAATATATATATATATATATATATATGCGTGTATGTGCCAGTTCAGGGTAAAAGATAATTCATCCATGAAACAGTCCCGCCTTCGTGACACTATAGAGATCTAAGTGTACCGCGCACAGTTTATGCGTAAATTCGGACCTGTATCACTACAACTTTTCGTCAAGGGAACGCATTACGACCTGTCAAACATCATATAAATTCATTTTGGAAAACTTTGGTTAGAAACAATGATTTTCAAATATTTGAACAGTAATACAAGTTCCGAAGAAGTAAACATATACCATTTAGGGGCTCCCGCGAATATCCCAGGGTCAAGTGTCATTGAAAACCGTTTTACTTTTTAATGGAAATATTGTCAACTGAAAAGATTTAGGACATTATGGCGAGCCGAATAGGTAACTATCTACCTGGGGGTGAACCATCTTCTGAAACTGGTGAAAAACAAAGGAGATAACAGAAATATTTTCGATATTTACTTTCTTTAAAGTGTGTGTTTGTCAGATTCTACTGAATCCCGTTCCAAGAGCGAAATTTTTGTTGTTTTACAATGAGTTTATTGTAGGTGAGCTGTTTCTTTTTCCAGGAACGAAGAAAAAGTATGATTAAGCAGACATTTGCTGGGAGTTGTACTACAAGAACCACAAAAACCAGAAAATACCACCTAGATCAATTGACGCGCGAAACACTATTGTCTTCAATCTAAGAACACTGCCAGGTATGGGACAAAATGGAAAAAAATGACTGCGGTACTGATTTCATTTGTCGCCATATTACACACGTTAAATAAATACTATCAGAAGATATAGTAGTCGGAATAGGCACGAATCAAGGATCACGAATCACAGTCTTAAGTGAAGCACGGGATCTCACTTGCAACCGTATACAGAGTTCTCCGGTCACCAAGACGCAGGGAAAAGGCCACGGAAGAAGAGGTAAGTCTGTTGAGAGAAATTAATGGGGATTAAATTAAATTTACGAAGAAACGCCATTGATTGAACAGATCTCCATGAATAGCCTGCCTCTGTTCTCGGCATCATACAGCTTCAGTTTGAATCGCACGGCTTTCGATTGGTCGGCACTATTGGTCTGTGGTTTAATGTCCAGAAAATGTAACAAGTTGTTACGGGATTGGCTTTATCTCGGGGCCTAGGATCACCTCAGAAAGATTATGCAAAAGACTGAAGAAAGTTCTACTCCAGTCTGTCAATCTCTGGTCCAATTTACTCCAGAAATGCTGATTGAATTTTTTGAAAGAAAGCGGATTGTTTCAAAAAAGAGTGAATTGACTATTAGCGGTACTGTGTGAGTCAACTAACTTGTAGAAAACAGCTCAACGGGATGAGCTGAAATCTGCTTCATGCGAGACAAACATTTCAATCCGGGGTGATTTCATTAGTGTAGGCATTTTTATTGCGTACCAATAGGTGATGAATAATAGCGAGAGAGGGAACCCCACAGAATGAAAGAATTGTTTTTTTTACGTATAGAAATAGTCACTCTGACCCCAGTAAGCTAGACTGATGAGTCAAATAAGTTCCTAATACAATAGGCATAGTACTAGGGCAGGTTGCAGCGCAGCTGCTCTGCATCAAAGCTGAATGGCCCATGAGGCTTAGAGAACTCTAAAGGGAGCTACTTTAGCCTCTTGGCCACTGCAACCAGTCTACATATACACGGTCCACATTATTAATGATTATTGGGAACAAAATGTCGATTCTGTGTGCACCATTTTCTGTTACAAATCTGTTATGGAAGACGCAAATATGAGTTACAACTTCTTAGTCATCACCAAAAGAGAACAAAACATAACATGGAGATGACAGCAATCTTGGTGGTTAAAAGTAACTCTAGAATCTGATTCTCCTTATCAAGGTTTGAAAGCTGCCTGGAATGTAACACCCATTAGGTTCGATTTGACCACGTAACTCGGATTAGTACACAAACGTGCCAGTACGCTTACGCCTCCAGAACTGTCCTGTGTGTTGATGAAAAGTTTTTGTCTGGACACAGAACTAGGCCAGCTCACTTCCGACTGGACACACGTGTTCTACTCCTGTGGAAAACTCGTATCAAACATCAAGCATCAGACAGAGTTCAACCGAAACGCCGTAGAATAGGGAATAAGTGAATCGCAATAGCAAAAGGAAAGTGAGCGCGACAACTCGAACCATTCCGTGTACTAAGATGATGATGATGATGATTTGGATGAAGATGTTGATAATAATGATTATTTTAATTACAACAATAATACTAGTAATAGTAATGGTGCATTTATGAACTCAATGCGAGACGCGTGCTGTTGAAGCACTACCAAAAGATGTCAGGTATAAAATAATGCATCATTTGATAGGAAAACCTGAAGACTGAAGCAGAAATTTCCGGAGATGAATTTCAAAAGAGATCATATAACAATACTACACGATTTACGTCCCGGATGATTTGGCAGCCTCTCAACATGGTGCCAACTACAGAAAATGCAATGTTTACATAGAGATTTAGCATGACAACACATAAAAGGAAAATACATTAGAATAGACAAACGTAAAAGAGAGGAAGGGGGGATAAAGGGACCATGCCACCAGGATAAGAAGAAACTGACAGGAAGCTCTGTTTGTTGACACAGGAGGAGGAGCTTTCATCGATTGAAAGCAATCGTTCCAGCAAACCTTAGCAATCTTGCGATTTGTGACTGGTAGATAATCCGAAACGCCGTGATTCCATAGATCTGTTGTTGCGTCATCAGAAGATGTCGGGTTATGGTTGAAGACGGAGTTTTGTTGTTTCAATCGTTGTTTCTAAGCAGCGGACTTGACCTCGATTGTGTCATCTGACTCTGGACCCGGTTTGGAATGTGGTCAAACAACCGGTTACGTTATTGGCGTTCTATTTTGCTCACTTAGGTCACTCCGCACCCACATTGGAATTGGTGGATCAAATTTGAGTTAGTGTACATAGACAGAAGTTCTTTTTCCGGGGATGTGAGTATCCTATAGTTGTCTGTTAGACAACTTGGGGGTCAGTTGCATAGTAGGTTTGAACGATCGCCGATATCTGTCGTGTTTTCAGCAAATAGCTTACGTCATCAACTTTGCATTGAAGACACACGGGACACGTGATTTTGGAGCTGACGCAACCGTTTTTTTGCAATTCTTGGTTTGCTCTGCTTATTAACAAATGCTTCGGTGTAATCGATTTTGCTAACATCTCCCGAAGCTTTTGTAGTTTTTGCTCGGTTTTGTCTCCCCTAAAGATCCGCCTCGTTCTGTCAAATAACAATCGAACGAATCCACGTTTCTATTCCAGGGGCATGAAGCTCTCGAAGAGACCTGGAGAGGCCAATATTTTCAAGGAAATGCGTACAGGTGAAATTGATGGTGTCGCTATGGGCAACCCACTGGGCCCAGTCATTGCAACCGTGTTTATGGCACATCTCGAACGTGTCACCCTATACAAAAGACACGTAAACGACACACTTGGTATAACAGAAAGCCTGGCAGAACCTTCACACGGAACGTGTGAAGGTCAACATGAGAATCAAGAAAATCAAAATCCTGCGAAGTAGCATAAAATATACAGATCTGGGGAAATTCTGTGTTGGTTATACAAAACATGCTCTTCACACATGTGAAACTAAAGTGCTTGGCTATCCAATACCGTTTCAATGTAGAAGATGTGGTATCAATATCGCTTTCCCCTTCGTACCAGTATAGGCGTTATAATCATAAAAACGCCAATGTAATTGGATATTAGTTTACTGCAATTCATTCGAAAAACGAAGAGGAGTGACTGATGATTTGTTGCTTAGTTATATATGAATTGTAGGGCAATCACAGGTTCTTTATTGAAGCTTCACTGCTGCATTGGGTCAGGAATGTGAGATAGAAAATTATAATCAAGTTAATCAGTTAATGAAAGTGGAGGTTAAGTAAAGTAAATTCCATAAAAGAAAGAATTCTTCTGAATAAAAATTAAAACGGACGAATTTTTCCAATAGATAAAAGTGACAAAAATATTTTGTTGGTCTGGATAGATTTATTCAACGAGAATTTGTAGCTTGTGATGACTGGCAGACTGGTTTGTCTAAGTAGATAGATGGATAAAAAACAAGTAAAGCAGACCCAGAATTTGCATTTTTCTGCCCTCATTGAACCCGATATTGCTGATGAATGAATGGATCAGTATGGGACAAACTTTAGAGTTGAGTACTCATGCGATTTATGGCGGGTGTCTGGTTTTGTAGGCTCCATAAAACACGGGCTAGATGAAGAACGTAGTGAATTTTATTATCAAAAATAGCCAAGTAACGAGAGCGAACAGATTTATCATCTAGCAAATTTTGAAAATTTGGGTGGAGAAAATGGGGCCGGGAATGAATTTCGAACACGGACACTCCACTGTTTAGCAAGACTAGCCACATCGGTCAACGTTCCTTGGTTAGAGGGAGAGAGGAATGTGTTTGCCCAATGATTTTGCCTACAGAAACTTGAAACATTGGGTCCCCTTTATCCAATTCGTTAGAACCGAAAGAAAACAAGTACTGCGAGGTGGTAACATTTCTTTTAATCTCTTCAGTCGCTACAACGTAAAACAATCTGGTATTTATATAAGCAAGTTTTGATAACTACAGTGGTAAAACAGACAATAGTCAGGGAGCAGTCAGGGACTATTGTCCGTTTTACCACTGTAGTTATCAAAACTTGCTTATATAAATACCAGATTGTTTTACGTTGTAGCGACTGAAGAGATTGAAAGAAATGTTACCACCTCACAGTATTTTTTCTCTCGATTCTAACAAATTGTCTACAGAGTTTGGATAGTGCTCTACCATCGGCCCTACCATCTTACGCAATCAAATCGGAAAGACTGTCAATGGACATCGGAAAACTAACTAGGATTATGCTTTTCCCGTGAGCAAACAGCAGTTAGAATGTAGATAGGCAATTGACGATCAAATGCTTACAACTGGTTCTAGAATGAACAGTATAGTAAAATGTAATAGAATTGACGATGACTGGTAACAATGCGGAAATACTGGGTAGAATACCGGACGTTTAAGCTGATAGTAACTTACCTGTAAATAAAGCACGTAATGAATAATGAAGGGCAAAACACAAGGTTTACAGAGCGCGGAGTCTCGGGGTGATTAATGCAGACTTCAAGTTTTGGAATAAGCACGTTGCGTCACACAGGGAATATCATGGAGGGTCAGAGGGCGCATGGTGGAACTGGTTACTTCAAAAGCTCAAATTCTTTTTCTTACCCAGCTAGTTTGCATTCATAAAGGTGGAGCATCATAAATGAGCCAATAGCGGTATTGATCAAGTGGTGGATATCCATCACCACCTGGTTTTCCCACGTCATTAATCTGTATGGGGATCGTTCGACTAGTGGCTTTTGTATCCTTGAAAGTGAATTACACGCTGTCTTATGTCATAAACGGAAGTTTAAATAATCAAATATTGAAAGAAATATTTGAGAATAAAGTCATAAAAGGGAGACGGAAAACGCAAATAATAAGAGTTGAAAACAACAGAACAAACGAGATAGAGGGTTGTGTGGACAGCTAAGGTCCGACTGTGGTAGGAAACCATGAGGGGTGGAAAACGGGCATCGATGGCCGTCACCGGATGTGGGCTAGGTCAGCCAATATGTGTTTATGTGGGCATGGGCTCAAGTGCAACTGTCTGCAGTTGCCGCTTTCTCAGCAGCTCACAGTGTTCAGTTCAATTGGGCGAAAAACACGTCAAGTGAATTAGCCTTATAGCTCGTCTCTCTCTTTCTCCAGTGATTTATCCCCATGTGTCATGCTATTTTTAACCAATTGGATTCATTACAAGTAGTCGAAAATCACACTGTGCTGCTCTTTCAACCTTAATAAATAATAAAATGTCTCTTTACTTCCTTTTTTATTTATTCAATATATATAAATGTTCAGTCGGCATTCGGGAAGGTGGGCCGCGGCCATGCGAAGGCTGCCTGAGGAAATATAGAACTAGAGAAGTTTGGCTGCGATGGAGCGGTACGACCCCGGAATTCTCCGGTCACAAGTTAGTGATCTAACCACTTGGCCACCACCGCTGGGATGGTAGGTTTTCAAGTGCTCACAACTCCTTTCAAATAACACGTTTTGCTTCGTCGTGCGCAACCAACGCAAACGGTCTGATCAGCTACCCGGTGGTAGCCCTTCCTCATACGGTTTTTGATTAATTCACACAGTCAGTGAGTTACAACAATGCCTAACACGTTTTACGACGATTCTGAACTTCTCCGTTCACGGTTCCTTGGCTCCGAACTCGACGACCATATAATTTTGGATTCTATTACACGATGCGTAAAACGAGGCACTTTGTGGTTCAGTGGTTCAGTGCTTCCAATGGATTCACAGTGCACCTTCGGACACCAAATCGTCATCTGTATCAGGACATTTTACGAGCTGCGATCACTTAGACGCGTGCACTAAAGCTAGTCACAAACAGTAGGCTTCTACGCAGAAGCACGTAAATTGACACACAATGGAGCAAGTCTACCCAAGGCTCAGAGGCTTGTCAAAAGGGGTCAACAAGATGTTTTTACAAGCTCAATGAGTCTTAGTGAAATCGGCGAAAGGCTGAAGTTATCGAGTGGAGCATATGGCCCAGGAGAAGATAAACACCAACTGGAGCAAGACGATAAAACCCACCCAGATTGGATGAGCGGGTAATCACAAATGAAACAAAACAATGAGGCAAATAGCTCCAAATGCTCGCTACATAAATTAATCTTTACATACGGAATTGCAAATAATTTCGTTCATGATGCTTAACTTGACTTTAACCTCGGCCACTGAGTGACGTATCACGGACTCCTTTAGCTACCCTATTGACCCAACCTGGATTTAAGTGCTGATGTGAAACTAAGTTTCTCCCTTAGCGATCGTGTAGCTACGTTGGGGCAAAGGAAGTTAGCTATTCTGTCTATCTAGCGGTACGATTCCGAATGCTAGTATGACTGGTACGATCGCTATGGTTAGTCCAAACACTATCGTGAGGGTACTGATCATAGTATGATCGAACCGTTGAGTGTCAAACCGGATTCAAATGGACGCAAACAATCGCTTCAGCAGCATTAACAGCAACAGCAGCCATCATCGACCGTTTTCTCTTTCCGAAAAATTGACTGTACAGTTGTGTATTTATGTAAATGAATCAGCCGGATAATTTGCGTTGCAAAGTGAACAGTATGTTTTGGAGCTTGTTTTTACTGTAATTGTAATTGTAATTGATCATGTAAATTGTTCTTCATACATTCGATTTGATGTGCGAATCTGAGACAAGATTTTTACCCATGAACAAGATAGCGAAGCTGTTCTAACCGAATTTGACATCGTACAAAGTTGCATTTCACGAAGGGGTTTAAGATCATGAGACTCGAAACTATGCTGAATAGCTTCAAGCAAAACTAGTCGTTCTTGCAGTCTTTGGGTGGATAGTCGTCGGGTGAAAACACAGAGTAGTTGATGCACCGTTCACACATTCTCTGGAGGGCTGGTGGGAGTGCACTGCAGTTAGGTTTTCGTGCCTCTTCAACAGTGAAGTCTTCAATTTTGGCCCAGTTCTACCTTTGCAAACTTCATTTTGTGTGATTTCCTGCAAATAAATTTACGAATTTATCAATTTTATCGTCAATCTCATCTACTCAATTGATTTAAAACCCATCAATGCTATCAAATTCACGATACCATTCACATTGAGCAAAGCTGAGGAAAGATCAGACGTGCCGCTTAGTTCGAAACGATTGATATGTGGCGTAAACACAGTTACGAACGAAGATATGAGTGTCTTACATGATGAGAATGTCATATGGGACGCAAGTCTATCCACTGCGACAACCGGGAGATATGCAAATAAAAAACATGCACAATATGTTCTGACAAAAAACGCAGGTTCTGTATTGATCCTGGGAAACCTCAGGTCCGAGTTTAACGTACGAGTTTAACGGTACGAATCGGTTGTCAGTACATGAGTGTCCAGTCTGTCTCAACGTGTTCATACTCATTCGGCTGTCACTCACCTAACCTAAGGATGATGAAATACATGAGTTCATCAATCTGGGTTAAGTCACGTTGAAGCAATATCCGAAAATTCTTCCAAAATGAACTCATGTTCTTGCCATGTTTGTCCCATGACAAGCACAGAAACGTGATAAACTTCATGGTCAAAGAAACAACTGTACACCGTGGGACGGAAGAATATTCACCCATAGCATATCTTGTTGATTTTGCGCTTGTATAGAGCAAGATTATAAGTGGAAGTAAAAAGAGAGTGAAAAGTGTATGGGCTGTTTTTGAAGTGTAGTCAACAGTTTTCAGAACAAGCAGGTGAAACTCGATGCCGAATGATGATCATTTGTTCACCATACACTGAAAAGCTGGTTTACGGACATCAACTGGTCTGGGCCTAGGGTGAAAACAAAACATGGTATGCCACTCGACCCAACAAACGTTAGCCCATGGTCGGATCTAGGGTGAGTTGACTGGCACAGACAAACACATGCACACTTCCCAAATACTTGCTTTCAATTCGATTGACCCGATGCTTGAATCGGAGTGGATCTAGTCTGGGTATGCTTCGTTGTTCGACATGAAGTTTGGAAGTGAAAAAATTCACTGCCGTTGAATCTGGGGTCGGCAGGCGATGTTTTGAGGGACTCATGAGATGAACTAAAACATGATTCTACGAGTACGGATAAGTTTAATTTAGCCCAATTGTTATTCAATGCTTTGTTTGCAAAAGACAAAAACATTTGTTAACAAATATCAATGTTGATCTGATTGGTCTTTGACTTTTGCTTTCAGTCCTTTCGATTGGGAATCCATGGAATACAGCTAATCGTCAGCAGAAACACAAGGAACGAGGATAAATTGATGTGTATTGGCTTAAATTCACGCCGGTCCGCCACGTTGGTTTCGATTATTGCGGTAGGTTCATTCACTATCCCATTGTAACTGCAATTGTGTTGAATTTTTACATCCTCACTAATCTAAAAAGCTCGAACGAAATATTTGCATACAGTATTCAATCAGGGCAATCTGCTTCATGTTGTATAAAAAAGCAGGACTTATGGAAAAATCAGATCCTGAAAGAGGTCAAGCTAATACTTTTGTGGATGATGCGTGCGCCTCCGCAATGACTGCGAATTATCGCTCAAGATAGGCAACTCGTATACGACATAAATTCAAGTAGAATATCGAATGGTTTTTGATTGGAGCATGTACTGTATTGGCAGACAAACGAGCAACCTTTATCCAGTTCCCCAGATCATACGGTTTCTGGACAGAATTCCAAATTCCAAATGCCCAACACACATCGATGCCCAATCAAGCCGGTGATCACTACCACAACCAGGAGGGTATCATTTGGTTCGTAGGTCTCTTCTTGGTTGATTTTGGATCAGCGGTTTGCAGTCAGCTCCCACAAATCAACTAGCCGTGGTTTACTGACCTGGAGATAATCCCGGATATTAACTTATGATCATTATTTGTTTTTTTGTGCGGGGAAAAACTTACGCCACGTGAAGAATATGAGTAGGGCTTCCTTAGCGGAAACCATTTGGACGGTTCGTCCTATGGGAACATTTGTATAGGTGCAACGGAAAGGGGAACCCAAAGCACCCTATTGTAGTCATACTGAGGATTCCGGAAGCTTACCCTTAACATAGGAGTCTTCTCCACAAAAATGTATGCACGATGAGTTAGGAATTTCAGAAAATATACAGTTCTGCAATTGTGACACAGAGAACAGCTTCTAATTGAGATCAAGTAGAATCACTTCTTCCAATATGATGTAAATTATAACTTATTAAATTCGTACACTAAATGCACTCTAGAGTTACCATGCAACTGTATTGTGTGTCTGGATAGGTGTGTGAGAGTTGGTTTTGGACTTTCAGAGGGGAGCTAAGGCAATGGCGTCAAAGATATACACCGAAGTGTAAGCATAACCTTCGGAATACAAGAAAACTCACAGGAAACATTCAAGCACATAGACTAGCTTGTGTTTACTCCCTGTCTTGTCAAGTCCTTTGGTAAATTGTTTATAAAAATGAAGTAGATCACGGAAATTTTACTCAGAAAATCGGTACAGTTAACTAAATTGTTTCCTAGACGTTTATTGCTATCACTCGACAAAGACCACACGCGGATGAGAGACTGCGTGATTCTGATGGAACATCAGTGTGAACCACTTCTGGGCAAGTCAGATGCTAGCATGTGCACCAGACTGACAAATGCCGTCGAGTGGATTGAAGCGGAAGGCTTGTCGATAAACCGACAGCCATCAGACAACCAAAGTAGGAGAACACCATGACTGGTCAGAATGATCACATATCAGTATCGGGAACGCGGGGCAAGGGGGGATATGTATTAATATGGTCTTGTGACATACTGCATCTATTCTGGAAGGTCTTTACACCCTTAGACCTTTTACCATCTTTGGCAGATGGTTAAACCACTTCTCCCTCCCCCCCCCGTTTTCTGAGCACACCATAGAAGGCATTTTATTAGTTGATTCCAGTAAACAACTATTGATTGCAGACTCATGTGCCAAACAAAAGGTAATAGAGCAAACATTAGTGCCGGTAGTAATATTAGTATATTAGAAATAATATTGAGGCAATACATCATCATCATATTCGTTAGTCATAACTTATCCACGGAAAGTCCTCGGATTTGGGCACAGATAAATACCACCTATACGGATATACACACACAAACACGCATACTACCTCTACTTGATTGCCTATTATCCTGTGGCTCGATTTTATTATCCGAAGTTGTGTTTTTACTGTCACACCATTCTATTCTACGTATTGCTTACAATTCAGGTCAGGTTGCGTTGTAAAAACAAACTGTGTGAATGGTGATGTTCCGACCACAACGTTGATTTTATTTGAAATGTTTTCCCAAAATTGCTTTACTCGCGAAGCATTGGTTGGTTCGAATCTAGGTAGAAACAGTAAAACAGTTGAATACAAATATTTTCCACATGCGTATGAGCAGTTCAAAGTCCATATAGGATGGTGTATGTGCACTACTGGTGTGCTCCAAGGAGAGTCTTTAGTGTCTCCCGAGTGTACTGTTGGCGTGAAGATGGAAGCTGAAGGAAGTCCAGTCCAAAGCGAGATCCACTCAGGTTCCGAAGCCAGCTGAAAATGGAACAACGAAACATTTGTCGTTAACATAACAGTTATCGGTGAAACCTAGGGTTTGGTTTCAATCTCTCTTGTGCAAGAAAGCACATCGGAACGTCGAAAATTGCGGATCTCTTTGATGGAGTTTTTAATGTTGTTACACTGATAATTGCGAGGCAGGTTGTCGATGGTCAGTCCCCATCGCCCAATTCATCATGTCTGAGTTCGAGTGCCCGTTGTCTCGATGGCTATACAATGCGGAATTTTCTTTATGTACAGTAGATGACAAGTAACGCACCGACTGTGCATAGTATTTAATCACTGGATTATTTAATTGACAGAACAATGCATACCCTTTTACCACCAGAAAAGTGAAGGTTTTCAGATAAATAAAGCAGAATAATGCATGAGATAAAGATAACACTTATGGGATGAGAAATGGTGTTCCACATTTTATAAACCATCCATGAGGCAGAAAATTGAAATGGCTTTTTTCGTTCCTGGCAGTTCAAGAGAGATGCCACGCAACTGGTAAAATGTCTCTCACAAATCAGGTGTGGGTGTGCACACAAGAATACTACTGCCTTGGTACATTCATACAATAAAACACAATTCCAACCGTTTTTGATATTATTATCTATCACGTTATCTATTTAAAGCAGAAACTGGAAGGGAAACTTGTGTATAAGAGGAGCATTCCATACATATACTCGAGTCAAGTGAAACAAATGATATTGTCAATTATTAAGTGATTTCCTGAACCGGGTCCCACACCGTAATTAGAAATAATTACCGTTCCCGAGAAAATTTGTCTCCACCATCTAGTACTCAGCAATATTTCCAAGTAACATTGGAAACTCCTGTTGAACTCAAAACCATTTACATGGAAGAACTGTGTAACTCATGCCGCAAATAAACAGAATTAACGAGCCCGGTTGAATGATATGTAGCCATCAATGAGCCATCGGTCATTCGGTTGCAGTTAGTTAGTCAATCAGTCAAACAGTACATGGTTACATGTGGAAATGTTTCACGCACCGTTTTGTATTGAATTGATTTATGCCATCTGCAACAACCAATATTTTTTGCCACTCCGCCCCCCCCCACTGTTGCATCCCTGTTCTTTTGTTTCACCACATTGATTAGTAATTATAGTTGGATATACACGGATATTTTCGCTTTGATGGTGATCTAGCGGAATACAAAGTAATTTTGGAAGACATAAGTACATTACTATTGGGCATATGTAATTTTACTACTTACTAGACTCTACTTTCGTAGATGTATTGGGTTTGATTGCATGAGTTATGAACTGTTTCATTAGTGAGAAGCTGTAGCTCCATCGAATCATGTCATTCGTCACAAACATTCATCACCCAAATAATCACCAGTGGCTTTATTTGCGAGTTTCACAGCATGTATGTGTTTTAGAGGGGAAAATTCGACCGGAAAGACGATGCACGCGAGTAAAATTGGTGACGGGCGTGCCACTTGATCACGAGATGTGATCTGATTGGACGCTCGTAGAGTCAACATCTCACGCAATAGTCTGTTTGAACATTTATCAAGTTAAGGACACGAACCTGTTAGATTATCGATCTGTTCGCCACGGATCATACTTGCTCTTCATCTTTAACAATAACTCAGTTATCCAGCCCGGTTGATACGTGTCCTCTCTCTCCCTCCCTCCGCACATACGCACACACGCACATACACATGCACACGTTGTCCGAAATGAAACAGCAGAGCAGTTGAAACTCGGATACATTTCTGAATGAGTGAAACTCTCCCAACGTCTGTCTTCCGTCCCGGCGATAAACGAATATGTACGGGTATGAACTCACGACAGATTCATGAAGCTTTTGTCAGTCGTTTCATGACCGCGGGTTTCTATCACGCTTTAGTCATGTACGTTAACATCAGACGATTCGGACCAAAAATTGAATCGTTTATTTGGTCATTAAACTGATAGAAGCAGGGGAAGACACTATTCTGTGGGAGATAAAAATGCGGGACCGAATCCGGAAGAATATACGTGAAACACAACCTGTAACAAGCTGTTAGGCTGGATGGGATGATTAAACAGGCAACGAAATGCAGCCTTGCATTTGAGTAGGTGATCCGATATCAAATAGAATGATGTGAATTTCGACCAGTGAATCCAAGCAGCTGGTATTCTTGCAGATTGTTCTTAATTTGTAATAAGCGTTACCCATGTGTTTAGCAACATTCAAATTCACGACTTAGTTGCGGTCACGAAGGGAAATCAATGTGGAACGCTGAAATAGGTCAGTATTAATTGAGGTCAATTGTCACACATGTAAACCCATCACTCAAAAACAGAGCATTTCCACAATCTTTTATTTCATTCGGAAGCTTTCAAATGAATGTGGATACTGCTTGTTTCATCATGATATCACTGAGAAATAAAAACGAGGCAAATGTTTATACACTCTCCTAATTGCTTTGATTTCTGTTAAATCTGTCACTATAATAGCTTGAACGCTCTTCAGAAGGATAAAGATTGACAGAAAGAACATTATGGCATTGTTTCTGTCTTCAAAATGAAACTCATTATTGTCCCCAATTACCTCGTGGTTAATGAATGGAAGTCCGGGACTGAATCTGTTTGACTGAAGTAGATGAATAATATGGATAAATCTTCAGAGAAGATGCACGAAGATGAAGTTAAAATTTCACTCCACTAAGATTGCTGTGCGATTTGGGTTAAGTAAAGTTAAATTTTGCAAACTGCAAAAGTATGTTCGATACAATTATGGTATGGAGTTTTTCACTTCGGTGCTGAATGTATTATTTATCCCTGGCAGTCAGATTCGCATGTTTTACCACACCACATCATCTGATCGATATATCGCATAATTCAAACATGTTGCCTTGTTTCGCAATAAAGATACACGTTCTCCGTTCTCTATCCTGATTAAGCCTAAAATACTCTTCATGCATAAGCTTTATTAAAATATGAACTCAGTTTAAGGTGTGGTGGACATTCCGTAAACTGTTCAGTATCCACTATTTTCGACCGATCAGTAAACTCTCTTTACAAACATATGATGAAACACGGATACACTAATTGAAATGCTTGGAAATCGCGAATAAAAGTACTAGTCTTTTCCTCGAATAGCATTTCAACCTTCAGGCGCACAATGCCAACTTACAGATAAGGCCTAGATGCGAGACAGTATTAACATTCTGCTTCAGTACGAATGAGTTGTGTGGTAGATCACAAAGAAAATAATCAAACATTCATCATCTACGGATGCGGACCTCTCAAACTGACTCATTCCATTCGACCAACCGTCGAAGGACAATCTGGAATTCAGACGGTTAAGCTGCTTTCATCGCTTTTCACAGGTAACGAAAGTTGCTGATCCCGAAAACAGTGTTGTGTGTTCATGATTGCGATTTCAATTTTATCTGTGGTTCTCTTGACTTCATCGCGAGTTTCTGCGTTTATATGGCGACAACCTCGCTCCGGAATTCTCACGATTGAAGATAAAAGTGTAGCAAAAACAATCTAAACCCAGTTGTCTTGGAGCAAACGCAACATTGACATTAGTTGAGGCAAATCCTGGGAGTTTACAACAGTGCACAGGAATATCACAGTTATGGGGCAATTTCAAATTGGTGTTCACAAGCACCGACAAGTGGCTAATATCATCACATTGCCTGTGGAAGACTTTCCAAAATGGTGGTTTAATTGATTCATAGAGACGTAGTTTAGAGTTTATCGTCAGATTATTTTTTTTATGATACTCGGATTGGTATTTTCAAAGCGGGCACTTTGGAGTAAAATGCAGAAGTGGCCTTGAAAAAGCAAATCAACTGAAAAAAAAATGGTTGGATATCCAGGATCATTTCTCTGCATCTATCTCAACATGGCGCTTACTGTACTGAATTCAATGTTTAGATAGGGCTTCAGTATGGCAACAAAATAAAGTAAAATACATCAAAACAGACAAAACATAAAACATAAAAATAAGAAGGGAGGGGAAGGATCATGTCACCGGAGTAAGACCAAGCTTGCATAAAGTTATTTTTGTTGATACGGAGCAATCCAGTATTTATACAAGCAAGTTTTGATAACTGCAGTTGTTCAACGGACAGGTTAGCGGGGATGGGGAAGGAAAGCCGTTCCAAGGCAGTCTGACTGATTGTGTAAAGAAAATTTTGTGCACGTAAGATTGGGTTACGTGACTTGATCAGCATCGTCTCGCTTTGTCAAATAAGGTCCGAACACATCCGCTGACGCGATCAAGGCCAAGTGCAATGCGGAGAAACGACGGACAAAACTTCAAGAAGCCATACTCAACCAATGCTCGACATCTGCGAATGATACAAAATCAGATCGACCAAAACATGGCATTTCGAATTATCTACACGTCACAAGGCGCCAGAAAGGTTTGCTGAAGCAATTTCTATTCATCCACGGAAGTACCGCTCTTCGTATCACCAAAAAGAACTTTATGCAAGCTTGGTCTTACTCCGGTGACATGGTCCTTTTCCCCTGCTCTTAATGTTTTATGTTTTGTATGTTTTAATTAATTGTAATTCACTATTTTGCCATGCAAAAAAGCCCTATATGTACCATATTGAGGTGCAGTGAAACCGCCCTTGTCATAAACCGTACACTATTGTGGTATGTTATATGG
>UZAN01041711.1:4332-26623 GCA_900618425.1 Echinostoma caproni
TTCTACTCAAACGTTTCTCCCGAAACTCGCTTTTATATGAGTTCTGTTAGTTGTTGACAAGGAACGCCGGGAACAAATGTGATAGCTTAATTCTGGGTCACAAATACTAAAAAATGGAAGAGGTATTACGGTGTCATATCTCTGATGGCTTCGCTTCAATTACATACCGATTTGGTCCCGATTGGACATTTAATAACCAAATACCTTCTATTCTTTCATTTTAGTCATTCCGGAGAGTCCATAAGGTTGTTCACCAAAAATTGGTCTCTTTCGCAGTTCTCTGTCGGTATTTGGGCACGAATGAACCAAATACTAATTGCGCTTATCTGGTGCTTCATAATTTTTACCAGTTTACTAATTTCACTCTGCCTACTCCCTTGTTCTGTATTTTATTCCGTAAATTTTCTTTTCGTGCTTTCATTTTCCAACCGGTCCATCAAGAATGGAAAATCAACCTTTGCATATGTTCGTTTTTAGTTTATTCTATTTTGGAGAACTCAAACATCTGCACAGATTATCCGGAATGCCGGAATCTTGTTATCGTTTTACTCTTAACACGCGATTAGAAAAAAATTATGGAGGGGCTTGTATAGTCTCCCCACAGAACAAGTTGGTTGTTTTTTATAAAGTGCTTTTGTAACTTGGGTAAAACTGAAACAAATTATACAAATACCATCACCAAAGGTAAAATAACCTTAATTCAATGAACTATCAAAATACCTGGTGTAGAGCGAGAAGCAGCTGGTTCTGGATGTTTTGAATTTATATCATTTTCACTTTGTAAGCTATTCCTGGTTCATTCAATATAGTGTTGGCCGCGTATAATAAAGTACAGTAACTTGTCCAAAGACCATAGAAATTTATTTAATATCTCCAGGGTAATTCGGACAAACTTCGAAAAGATCATAATAGTTTTTTCACTCTGTTTTGTATCCCCTCTCTCAGCAGTCTACGATTACTTTTCTGCAAGCTGGTCATAAGTATATATAAATATATTTCGTGAGTCAGATTGTCCCCAGCCTCCACTACTTTGAGAATTTTTATAATGATGGCATAAGAATTCATCACCATCAGAATCATCATCATCATCATCATTATCAACACCAATATCATCTTCACCTATCCACTTTTACAACAGGTTTTGTTTATCACACACTGACAGTTGATGATAAACGTGCAATTCAAGTTTTTTCCATCCGGAATCCTTGGAGGTGCTACACTGTGGATCCTGGTAGATGCATGAAGAGAACCGAGTGTTTACCTGTTCATTCAACCATCCGCACATTTTATCCAACAAATGATTGACATCGGTTTAGGGATGATTCTCGTAACGGCTTCACAGTTCAATTTCTATATAACGGTCAAATCGATTTATTTCGATTGTGAGACATAAGTACATTTAGCACACGTTCCTAAGGATGATATTGCAAAATGAAGAATATTCATGTTACACTTTGTATTTCCGTCTGATGATGGACAGTTTGACGCGGATGACGTATAACCATCCACTGGACATGACCACGATGCGCCCGGTTCTCTTTTCCTCCAAATTGTGATGTGTTCGTATTTGCGCACATCTATTCAAGCAGGCAGATATATATGTGCTCTGACCATCAGATAGAAACTATTCAATACTGCTTTCGTTTGCGTAACTGAAATATATTTTATGATTGAAGTGAAGATAAAAGTTGGTAATTTTCAAACCTTCAGTCTAGATCATAAATATCTGCTGACGTTAGGGGCGAAAGTAATCAATATTCTGCTGAAGTGAATGTTTATTTCTCTGTGAAACTACTGTCTTGATCTTAAACGTGCTGAATTACTTGAAAGATTCCGACCTCGAGTACTGCCTATAATAATTCAATGTGGAATGCACTTTGAGACTAAGACAAATAACCCAACATATCAAAATACTTGTATCATGATCTGGCCACCCCTACCACTACGGATTACGATCACCATGATAATCATTATGCCAGGGTGGACTGTGACAAAATAATTTGTCAAAATGAAGTGAAACACAATTCCCAGCTACAAATTAAATTAGTCAATGCAAGGAGAAATAGATAGTACACGAAACCTAGAACAATAACTCTTACGGAATACCTTCATTAGGATCAATTAGGCAACAGGATAAGGGTTAAATGATTGCGTTAGTTCAGACCCCGGATACTGCTTTTTGAAGTGGTTTTTCATTTAAGTGATGTATTCTAACGTTTTTTCTTAATCACTTTTGAGATCATCTGCCTCATGTATTTTCTCGGGGATTTTCGGGTGCAGGTAAAATGACCCCTTTAAATAGTCTGAAGCATTCAGCTCGTGATATTTACAAAAATGGTGTACATCTTATCTATCTGAACTGGTTGGAGTTTATTTTCCGTGGATTTGAACCAAGTATTTGTGCACTGAAGAAATGCAATGAATGTTCCGCTTCAGAAACAGTTTAGGCGCTACCGTTCTAACTCGTTTTATTTGGTAGCACTTCTACTCTAGTCCATTTTCTTGTGGTGGTGATCGTGGTATGTCAATTGCATTATCTTTGTGGCTCGAAAGTAAGTAATGATTTTCAAATATAAATCTAGGTTGCAATAGAAACTCAAGCCAGAACAGTGCAACGTTCACAATCAGCTTTAATTCCCAAAACTATATTTTTGATTGACTGAAAAACAAAAATACACGATCTGAATTATTTACTGTTTTTCAACACGGATTTCTGTAAAATCTCAGATTTCATATTCTACTGAAACGATACAAAAGTGCGATTTGTACGCAAGTATCTGTAATCGTTCCCGTTCACAACAATAACGTCTCGTTACATCACTTCCAGTGATTGTTAGGGCAAATCCCACAACTTTCAGAAACCATTAGGTAGCAGCTTACTTCCACCTCAACAATATTTGATTGTACGTAGGAGTTCTTGAATAACGAGTCACTACTGTCCGTTTTGATGCGCGCAATAATGCAAGATTTCAACAGTCGCTAAACGAGAAATCAACTTGCCACGTAAAGGGTACATTGGGGTAACAGAAACCAAAAGCATGGTGGAGAAACTCCCAAATCGGTCTGGTTTCCGATCAAACCCCATCCTGCCTGCGATTTACTTGATCTGAAAAGAGTCACTTCTTGTTGTGGCAAGCACGTCTCCGGTTGAAGTTAAAAATAAAAACGTATTCGTGCTAGGCAAACCGTAATGTCTGTTCGAGTTGTATTAGGGTTTTTCCGGAGTTTAGATTGATTACTTTAAGCAAGCTTAATTACACCTGAAGTAGACAACAGGTTCATCCGATCTGTCAATCATTGGCATCTGTAGCGTGGATGAGCTGACTGTGGGTGGGTGGTTCCTTCGGTCCACTTACCTGCTAATCTCTGTCTGTTTGTGATAGTCGTTTTCGCGGTTCGTGGAGATGAGGGCGCTTAAAAATAGACACCAAAATGCAATCTGTTTACCAGATACGCTTCTGGTTTGCTGTCGGTCAACTGGTCCTGTCAACACGTGTGTGTATGCACAGACGGACCAGAAGTCAAGATTTTCCAAATCTTTGCGATATTCCAAACCGGATTTACACGCGGCCCCGAAAGCTAATTTTTGCTTGCAAGCACAAATAGTACATAGCTTACGTCTGATTCAGAAAGAAATTCTTTTATTCGCCGTGGGGGGCATTCTGTGTGTGTGTGTTTGCGTGTTGCTGCCGCTTCCACCTTGTATTCCGGGCTGTTTCGTGAACTGGCAAACAGCAGGTGAGGATAACAAATCCAGCGCTCATTTGCTCCGGACTGAATAAATGAAACGTTTTTTGTAAAAAAAGATCATCTATTCGCATCAAATGGATAGCTTATTTTGTCTCAATCTGGATGGAGATTTTAACAGTATAGATAATCGTGGTTTGCTTTCCTTGATCTTCTTCGTATGTAGGAACAGATATTTGAAAGATGCTGTTAAAGTATTCAACTCCACTGATTGTTACTCAATGACATTACGCATGTCTGGCACAAAAAATATTTTTTTATTTGGTATTCATCTGGAGGAGGATAGGGTGACCAAACAGATTCTCATTGTTCCGCGTTGCTCATTCCGATCTCTCGGCTTTAACGTTCCATAAGCTTTTTTCGAAATTGTTCAAAATATATTTGATTCATAATTCCTAAAGGTAATTGACTCTCCGAGTCATAAGGTTTTATGAAAAACTTACTTGCATTCTGTTGAGATTGTGAGCATCTTGCTGTTGATAATGACCTGCATGTCTCATTTGATTTATCTGGTATGTGGAAGTTACGTCACAGTTATGATTGGCGCTCAAAATACATCAGCACTTACCATGTTTTCTTCTGATTGATGGTCTAAGTTACGCACATCTACTTGTGGGATTGCTGAAAAGAAAAACGACTGATAGATAGATGACCACCGTGAAAAATGACTGGACAGTTGTATACCCAAAGAAGAAAGGGACAACACTCGACGTCGCAACGAGGTTCCCATAGGGGATCTCTGTTTAGGAACATTGCTCATCTCTGTTGTGTTGAACTTTATGAAATATTAGCCCAACATTTACTAGCTCCCTTTATTCCAGCTCAGTTTTTATATTGCTGTGGTCTACGTTTTCTAAAACGAAATGAATCAGCATCAATTAACAATTTTCAATATATCCATCTGTACACTGGGACGTACATGATCTTCGGCTTTCGTTTCCACTTGATTATTGTTATTTCAAAGATATGCCATCAGATCCGTCTAGGAATGTTTGGATTAGCCATAACGAGAGGAAACCAAAGGAAACAAGTTTCGGTTTGCGACGTTTCGACCCCCTCAGGTTTTTTTACTGACTCGAAAGAGGTGTTCCAAGAGGGTCAAAAAGTCGCCAACCGAAAATTGTTTCTTTTTTAGTTTTCTCTCGTTGTGGCTAATCCAAATATTCCTATACAGATTTAATACTATTAGCACGACTCACATTTGGTTCACAGACATCCGTTCCAACTTTGAATCTGACACCGTGTAAGACATTCCATATCCACAGTGATCTCCCTCTCTGGTATTATCAACTGAAACACCAAGCGACGAATCAACCTTGTACCTTAGGGAACAGTTGCGGTATTGATATGGCTGAATTGAAAACTGCTACCATTAGTTATACATATGAACTACGTCTTCCGCGAATAAAACTAAATTTTGTCTTTTAGCGAAAAATGCTTGTTTGTGTGCAGACTACTCTTGAAGTTGCAACATGTTCACACAATGTTACTGGTAAATCTACCGCTGTAAACATGGTTGAACCAGACCTGGGGAACATAGTTCGTAACGTATTGAACTCAGTTGATTGTAAATACACAACTGTCGGTGCAAGTGAATGGTTGGTTGTGTCCTTGAATTATGGTTAGCAAGTAGTCAGTTGGTAAAAGTCAGGCCGAAACTGACGTTGTTGGATTTAATGCACACAGTTTTGTAGTTGACAATGTGCTGAAAATCGTTTCTCATAGCTCTGGCAAACTATATATTTGGCATGACTAAGATTCACTGAAAGTGAGCTTGTTTTCCACTCTTTGTCCTATTTGAAATACGCTCTGTGGGATTGTTTAGACAAAACCTTATTTCTGTCTTTATTCAGATACCATAAAACTTGTTTTCATGATCAAGTTGGCCATATTATATTGTAAACAGTGACTTTCTTTAAACGCTGTTTAGAATAAAAGGAAAATAAACATGTTGAAACTCTCTAGCTTTATTTAATCTAAAAATAAATATTCACCGCTTAAAATTAGTGTCTATCTGAAATGCACTGATTTGCAGCTATCAAAATCCGGAGGATTTCATCGCAAAAACAGTAAATACAACAAATATAGTTGCAACTGATCTTCCTCTCTCGTCGAAATTGAATGTTTTAGGAAACTATTTCAACAAACGAAAGAAAACGTCAAATGAGATTTTCTCTCCAGCTCTTGACTTGCTTTTCCCATGAGATATTTACACAATTGAAGGGAGTCAACATCAAAATAGGTAGCCTCATATTCAGTTCTAGGTATTAAGGAATTACACCACACACAAGTTACCTTCCACTAATAGTTTATCAAGTGCTAGCTGATTACATAATCCAAGGTTGGCACACAAACCATATGGGATGAGGGAGAGTTCCACGTAGTACACCTGACGGCAAAACAATGACGCCGGTAGTGTAGTCAACATGCCTATCTAATTTAAAAGGATTTCATATGAAGTGAATATTGGTTGACAAAGTAAGCATTGGACGACATATCTGCTTTACGTCCTGTAGTATTGACATGAAAATACCCCCCTCCTACGATTTTCCGGAAATCGATCTACATGGATAAGGAATTTCAATCGCATGACCATCTTGCCAGCTCTTTTTCAACGTTCCAACTTCCTACGGTTGTTGTTGCTTTGTAGCTTAGCAATCCGGGCATGGATGGTATGCTCTGTGCATAGTTGAATGTACACTAATTAGAATTAATTAGAAATAGTATTGATTCAGGTTATCCACAAAAATGATTAAGAAAATTGACTACTTTATATTTGCGGACAAATCCTTGATGCGTTTGATGAAAAAGCTGAAGTACTTTTGAATAATGCTTGTTAGCTCTCTCTCTCTCCAGGCGTTTGACAATTGTTTATTCCTGAAAAATTGCAGATATAGGCCTTAGGGTAGAACATCACCTCTATTATCTTATTTAACCTCGAATGTGATGCCTTGATGAGACTTTTGGAATGGAAATTGTTCACCGATTTAGTTGAATGTATGCACAAGAACAATAATTTTGCTTCATAGTTTTCGACGACGCATGCGGTGCCGTTGGTCAATGAAAGATATGGAAGGAGATGCAGTTAGCAAGGAAGCCGGAGACCAGAAGCATTTTGTGCAGAAAAAGTTTGGTAATTCTTAATTTGAAGTTTTTATTCCAAAGGCATCGGAACGATGATGTCCGCACAATTCTTGTTTGTAAAGTCTACGGTACGCTTGGATATGAAAAATACGCGAATCGGTTTTTCTAAGGTAAAACTTGCATTTGGACATATTTAATAATTTCCGCCTGTTTGCTATACTGGGTACTTTGTTAGCAAACATTTCACCACCAGCCAAAGTGAAGGATTCCACAAGAAATAAAGTTTCATCTCGGCTGGTAATTAGACAATTCACTGCGATAAACAAATCTTATTACTTTGCCAATACGGAATTCAACAGGGAGTATACGTTTGAGTCCCATTTGGTTCCCATTTTTATAGAATATTTGTAACAAACGCGTGTTCATGAAGTCCGGTGTTTACATTCAAGTGTATGAGGAAAACAAGCAGTACAGTGATAAGTCATTGGCTCTATTAAAAAATTCCTTTTCTATCGAATACAATTGATTTTATTTGCAGAAAGAATCATGCATTTATTAATTATGGATTTGATATTTCCCACTGTTTTTTATATGACAAGTTGAAAATTAAAAGTAGTATGAAGATATGAAACATTGTTTTCATCGGAAACCAATTTCAAAATAAGTAAAAACTAAGCGGATAATTACAAACTACTATTTTATTCATTGTAATTACTTTGAAGTTAAAAATATGCTGAAAAGTTTCATTCATTCATACCCCTTATCACACCGTAGTTAATGTGATAATTAGTATGGTTACCTGAAAACCAGAAGGAAAAACGGTGTGTTTAGCTGCCTGGTGATAGAGTAGTCCACTTGAGTTTTACCTGCGAGCCCCAATAGATTTGTACTGTCGATGACAACTAATTATGGGGATCCTAGTCCACGAAATAACGCCAGCAATGGTTAGACGCGTTACAGTTTATGGATTACGAACCACAGGCCAATAGTTCTTATCAATAAGAAACCATGCGATTCAAACAGAAGCTTTGTGACGTCGAGGATACAAGTAGGCCATTGACGAAATGTCTGTTTGACCAGTGACATTCCCTTGTACATGTTATTTTACCCCTTTATTTTTTTTCTGAGAAAACGAAGCACTACTTCTATGACCTTTTGCTTGCTTCTCGGCGACGGGAGACTCAAACCGAAGATTACCAGTGCGATTCCCTGCTTTTATTTAGTACTGTTATTCGCGATCGATGATTGATACCTATTCCTGATATTACAAAAACCTGGTGGAACCAGCTGCCTAGAGCTTTGCAGCTTTTATTTCGCGCTTGATTTGTTCTATTTAATTTGCTTATCGTTTCCATGGCATCCTGCGATTCGCAGTTACGGTGATCTAATGATTATCGTTTGTGTTAACTGGGAAAATAAGGCCCTCGATTGAGAAACCACACGGTGCTCTAGTAGTATTTGGGTGAGATATGGAGACTGACATCACAAAAGGAAAACATTTTAAACGCGATAAAGCTCGGGAAAATGTGTCATGCAACATGGTATGCTTTTGGATTTGTCCAGAAGGCATCGGTTTGCTGTTCGACGGCACAAGAACACAAATAACGGAATATATTTATCGAGTGCTTCCACTTTTCTGCTGCACTAGGAATATTGCTTGTCGTGATAAATCTTACTCATTTTCATCTAAATTGTACTCGGAATGGTTCAGTTTACTACCACTGTATTGACATTCACTTGGTTGGGAAAGAAATGAAACAAACTATACTACAGAAGCGGATTATTTTCTACTATTTTATTAAATCTGGCTGCACGTATTCATCAACCATTTTAGTGAGTGAACTGTCAGGACTAAGGTGATGGTATTTGGTTATCATCAATGTAACCTTGAACAAACTTCCACTTTTAAAGTTCAAATAATAAAATGGTCTTTATGAATTCCAACAGTGTTATCTAAAAAGCATCCAGTTTATTGTTCCGATATCCTCACGGTGTTTCGTCGATAGGAACCGTTTTGCTAACTTTCTCTCTCGGTCTCTGACTATTAGGCGCGGGCGATTAGTGATCACTATTGTATTCCGTGTCTATCCACTCTATCTGTTCTTACTGACCGACGTGCAGTCAACGTACAAGGCTTATGTCTAGTCGTACAAATGGTGGACAACTCGTTTAGTTCAGTCCGATTGTGCAACTATTCAGGTCAGGGCATTCGATTAGAGCTGGAATTACTAAGATTAAAGTAACAATATCACCTTCAAAGAATTTAAAGACTACGGAAAGCTATCTAAGCAACTACCTTGACGGAGATCCGATTCAATGCGGTAGGAAATTCAATTTACAGTGGTTGTATGCAAAAGATCAAGGAACGGAACAAACCACACAAGTTAACACACTTACCCGGAATGTGTGCATAAAAACTATCTTCATTAGCCCATCACAAAACACTTATCGTGGCATGATGCGAGGTAACATTGATGACACACCAGGTTTTTCTTTGCAAATTACCAAACTAATAATACCGTTCTCCACGTTTACATGAGTTCTTGTGAATGCTTTATTCACAAGTTTTACTGTTGGTATATTGCGTCGTTTTACGTCCCCTATGAAACCCCGAAAACGGCATTATTTATGGTACGCTTAATATTATAAAGGCTACTTAGATGCATCACCTAAAAGTTAATGAAAACAAGATTATAGCCGAGGATTACTGTTGTTATCTGAACTGGAATCCAGCTTCTTACTTCAGCCAGAGCATTCAACGGAAACGAAAAATTACGTTGAAACGTGAACTATTTTTTATCGTCGTACTCAACAACTGAAGAAATAAACCACCCGTCATTTAAAAGGTCTTGGATTTACAAAGGTCTCTCAGAATCATGCATGACGTATACCACGACTGTAGATTTCTTTTGTATTAGGACGGTGCTGATCGCGAAAATACCAAATTTTGCCTGAGAAACAGCTCAAACGCTTAGAGACTATAAATCAAGCACCTCAAGGTACAACCTACAGATCTCATTGCAGAGGATATGTTTGTTGATATCATTTAATTATGAATATTTTGTGTAACATATTGGGATATTCGGGTGATAATACACAATCAGAGAGCGATTTGGCGTAAAAGGTATTCCAGTTTCACCTAAATGACATGTCTGCAGCATAATATCAAACCAAAATGAAAGTTATCTCTCATAATTCATTGCAGACCGCTTTGTGTTTTCTGAGTGATAAATTAAAATGGAGCTGATCAATGAATACGTAAGAACAAAGCTTTTATTCATCAGTTTATCAAAACGGATTGCTCATGTATTGCGCATAACAGTCGGGAAACAAATTACCAATTCAAACCTCTGATAATCTGACTGGTTGACTTATGATATTAGTGTGCCTGGAAGCACAGAAGGAGGGTTGAATAGTTTGGCGATCTCTCATGGAAAACAAACATCCCAGGAATATTGTTGACCTGGAATATTAAAAACCTGGACTGTATGCATCGTAATGACTCATATGCAAAAATGAAAACAAGATCGCAAACAAATGAAAGAAATCAAGGGGATCAAACAGCTTCACCGTGCCGAAAACATCATGTACTGGCTTTGAATAACAAATCAACTACCTGTCCACGAATATGGATAGGTCTGTCAGAAGGAACGAAGGAAGCACCGAAGTTATCGTCATGAATCAAATCAACACACTAGCCATAGCACTCAATGCAGGTGGACAGCAATAATCTGTAAGATGTACTATCCACCGAAGTTGAAAAATAAGAAATGTCTTTTTCTCCGGACTGTTCATTGGGAATAGCAAAAGAAGAGGCGCTTTGTGCGTTGCTGCCGCCCGCTGACACTGATTGCACAGGTCTTGTGCTTGTCCAAACCGATCCTCGTGAACCAAGTGAGCATAGAGATGATTCCATTTTAAAAAAAACTTCGGGGTTTTCCGTATTGTTTAATAGTTTACACACTGGGTTAAAGCACGTTAGATGATGGTTTAGTTGCATTCACGTGTTCAATGATTTTCAGTCACTGATTAAATTCGCACATGAAAAAAGAAGTGAAACACAATTAAAAACACACCGCTAATTATCTAATTTTCTAAAATCTTTGTTCAAGAGATAATCATTTACCTAGGAAAAAAAGCTGTTTTAAAATCGCCGTTCTCTCCACATTTCCTTTTCTCGGGATAGTGAACGTTAAGCTTCCATTTCATCTAGAAGCAGAGACGTTTTCAGAGTGCCAGATCCGAACGACGTTCGGAGTGTATCAAAAAATCTATGCGCCATGTGATATGTTTTATATAAGTTGTAATTTTGAAAACACAGCGATGTCGGTACAGGTGAAAATAAGCCGACGTTTCGGTTACCGTGGGTAACCTTCATCAAGGCGATCTGGCTAATATAGTTTATAGATGTGAAACATATAATGTATGCATAATATTTTAAGCTTGTGTGAAATTAAATAGTGGATAGCTTTAGTAGACTGTATATGCTTTGTAAACCAAAATGGGTGTTAGGTGAATGGAAAGTAGGATGAGAGAAAAGAGAGTTGGTAAAGAGTCAATTTTGACGAGTTCCGGTTCGGGTCCCGGGCAGTTGAAGGTGTCAGTGTCAATCATGGGAGAAAATGCACAGTCTGGCCGTGGCGGTGGAAGCGCTTGCTAAATCAATTTTGAGAACAAAGCGAACAACTATGATGGCAAATAGCCACTGTCTCTGTTGCTACTAAATGTTGTCATCCCAAACTGGAAATGGTTAACCTTGTCCTAATTCTCGTGTCTCTCATCCCGATTCCAATCCACTTAATACTCATTATGGTTTCTAAACCACACACAATCTTCAGATTTTATCTGTCGTTGAAGTTCATGTACATTTAGGACATATCACAAACCTGGTTGATGTTTTACCTGTATCAAAAATATGATAAAATTATCAAAAACAGGTTATTGTCTATAATTCGTGTTTTATATAATTTTTTTCTTAGTACTATTAAAGTTGACCGGGATAAATCACGAAAAAACACTAAAAACTGATTGACTACAGAATTGATACCTAACTACCCGTAGATCTCATTGGTAAATATGCATGTTCTATTAAAACAAGGTTGCACTTGAGAAGATCATTGCAGAGCACTCTTCGTGGGAACTCCACTCAGATAATAGACGCTCAAAAGTTCATGTTTCATGTAATAGTGTCAATTGTTGATTTACCCATTATCCTTTCCAAATTGAGAAAAATAGCTACATAATTCTTTCATGGCGTGTCGCACATGTTTGAGGGTCACCTATTTCACAATGTACAAAATTGTACTATTGGTCTATCTAGCCAAAAGGACCATGAATTCAATCAAAAGACCTAGTCGAAATGTCACCCCATGAACAGTTGACCAACACAGAAAAGCGTACATGGAAATATTTATTTACTGTTGAACACTTTGGTTGCTTCCAGATCAGATATTCAGACCACAAAGCGTGATCCCTTGTAGTATCTAACCCTGTGGCAGATGGCTGATCCCAAGATAATAATGCAGTTAAAATGTCAAGGAATATCTTGTGTGATTTTCTGAGGATCGCAACAAGTGACCGCTTCTCTCCATTTTCAAAACATCAGCAATAGATGCAGGTTTGTGTTTCTGGGATGTATTTGGTAGCAGCAACTTCATTCCAGCCACAGAGTCGATCTCGTATTCCATGGATTTGGTAACTTCGAATCTGTTAAAACTCCTTCATTGAGTGCAAGCTCAATCTTACTTTCAAATCAAATATCTTCCCACACCGTAAGCAAAATATTTCACCTAGATTGGTCGATAAACTCGTTTTACTTGTGAAAATCTTTAAACTTACATTCTTTTGTGTATCATTTATAACTAAATTTATGTTTTGCGGCTTCGAACGCTTTTGCCCCTCTGCGTTTTATGCCAGTGAAGCGGATGCTTCTCTCTTTATGGAAGCGCTTTATGATTGCAATAGAGTATTTCATGATAGCTTACTGTTCGTTTTAACCCTCCTGTCATAAAGATGTTTAAGATACAAGATGGTTCCTCCGCCGACCTCGTATTATCCTGCATTATCACCTTGTGCCTGCTGCTCACTAACTGAGAAACGATGAAAGAGTTTGAGTTACTTTTGGATAGGTGCAAGCACCTGAAAACGGTCGATCTGGATGCACCTAATGCGTTTGATACCAAAACAGCAGACTTCTTGGCTGTCAGCATAGTGATAACATGAAACATGGTTGCCTATCAGTTCCGGAGTGATAAGTGGTCCAGTTTAGTAGTCGTAGATTGGATGTTTGACCACAATGCTACTTGAAAATTTAAATGCTTAAGGTCAGCGTGAAATTAGCCCAAGAAAACAATAAAAAATAGAGCAAAGTCCAACGCGCCCAATTGTTGGTTTTACTTGATTGGTTATCTCCCAGCGACATTTTATTTTAATTCTTTTTAATTGCAGCTTGTTGTCCTTCTTCCAATTTCTCCCACATGTGCATTTTTCTGGTTTTACCAGACAGTTTCATGGATAATAAGTTGTGTGTTGATTGATTGTAAAACTCACTGGACATTCAATGTGTCAGTGCTCGTTACTTTTCTCTCTCTCTCTGTGAAATTCTTTTCCCTGATAGCTGGATTTCATCCTAAGATGTCCTGTTTTCTGTAAACATTTGATAAGGATCTTTTGTTACAAGCGATAAAGTTAGTTATCTATCATAATACTAAATGGTTGGTGAATGATGGTTATTGCCACTGACATTTTTATTGCATTTCAGTGCCAATTATATTTTAAATAAATGAAAAAAATAATTTGAAACTGACGTAATTTCATCGCCACATGATGTGTACATTTTCTGTCGGTGCAAGCCACAGAACAGTATTATGAGCAGTGTTTCCTACACCACTCACCCTTCAAGGCCGACTAAACATGATCTGTTTTATATCCTTCATTTTCTGGAGTTCGGGTGCAACAAAGTTCTAATCACTCACCGGTATTTGAATTTTTTAAGTTTGTGACAAAAACAAACAACCTATCAAACATAAATTAAAAATACCAGCTACAATTACAGAAAGAAAACGGCAGAGCTTAAGGAATGTGAATCACTGTGCAGGTCTTTCATCCGCATCTGTTATCCTCGACTGTGCACATGTCCTAACTGTCTTATTAGTGATATCATAGAAAACGCAGTACGAGAAAGAGTGTACGAGGTAAGTATGACCACCAGACACTCCACTCGATTGTTATTCCCGCTCTAAGCAAGCTGTATCGCAGCTCCATTTCATTAACACCTTTCCAGTTATGGACCCCGTCATCTCCCAAAGCAACTCCCGGGAATGCAGCATTGTCGGTACTGTCAAATATTCCTGAGTGGTACCGAATATGATAACAAAAGTTGATGTTGCACTAAACAAAGAATATTTCGTAATTAGTTCTCCGATCGTTGTTTAGTTTGTTCTGGGTGTAGTCCGTCCTGTTACATTCCCTCCTGAGCAAGATTTCCACTTGAATAACATCCACCCCACAGGAGGGATATCCCGCAAATTCACAAAACCATTTGGAAATTTTCATGACACCACGAGTGTATAAAAAGAACATTCGTGTTGTATGCAAAAGCGACTTTCGCCGGAGGCCAAACATCTGCTCGTTTTGTTTGTCGGGGCAACTTTTGTTACGCACATTCCGATTCCATCTGATGGGTTACGATTTTAAGGAAAATTTCCAATTCTTTTGTCTGATGTACCAAATGCGTCTATGCAATTGCATGGAAAGCAAAACATAGGAGTTAATTTGGACGATTTGAGGTTTTTCCATTATCTCTTGCCCGAAGGGAAAGTTGCTCATCCCATACGGTTGACTGTCTTTGTATCGCAGAAGCACAATGTTCTCACGAACTTCTTTTTCCAGAATAAGAATTTCTCTAAAATTTTCATTGTTTTTTAACAATTTAAGAATAATCATTTAGCAAATTACACATTCACTTTGGCTCTGTGAACCGTCTGTCATTGTGAGTCTCTTGTCTCGTGAATGATGTGTAGTGTTTTGAATGAAATATGCATTTGCCAAACACACCTAACTTCAGGAACACTGTCCCTAGGAATGAAAAAACGTTTCTCCTCTGTAACAAGCTTAGTGAATGGACCCGTCAGTGTTTTGTAAAGTTGATGAAACCTTAAAGGTAAATGCATATTTTTTGAACATTTTGTTGCGTATATAATTAGTCAACTCATCTGGAACTTAGGTTTCGCAGATTGCATGAATCTATTCCTCCTTCAAACGAATGCCCCTCAGATATTTACCGATTTTCATCGACTTCATCAACCACTGAGGTGACTCAGATTCTTCAACCAGATCGCTCCGGGCCGACTGTCATTCACCAACTCTCGTTCTTTGGGCTATCCAAACGCATGCACACCCAGGCGTCAGATGAAGCCCGGAAACACCGGACGAAGTAAACAGACGGAGAGCTTCGTTAAACCGCACTCTGAGTAGCAAACAATGTCCGAATGACTCACGTGACAGGGGCGGTTCATTGTTTTCTTTAGTGTCGGTTTTTCTGTCGAGTTGTTGTGCACTCACATCACAAGTGTCATGGTGTTTGGCTCGTTTGGCGTGAAGCCTTAAAGTGCGAATCAACCTCTATACCCACGTGACCCAACGGAAAGACTTTGAGGTAGCTTGACAGAGAGAGCGAGAGAAACAAACGCATGCTCAGCAACTCTTCCTTGTTTGTGGGCGACAATTCATGCATCAGCGCACGGAAGACTGATCTGACAGAGGGAAATGTGACACGGTAGAAAATTTGATGTGGTTACTGTGTCTCAGTTTATCAATGGACTGTCATACAATTGTACCCAAACTACATTTGTGCTTCAAAATTAATGGCTATAATTATGTAAGAATTTTTTCACTATATGAAATGTAAGAGCATGACTAGGAATATCCGAAAACAATTGTTCGCTCACCGACTCGTCTTCTTAATGCTTTCAAAATTAATCATTGGCAGTTGGTACTTTGGTCATCTGTGCAATTCTAGCTGAAAGTTTTAGATGTGTCACAAGCGAAATCAGTATTTTGAGATACTTACGGGAACTTGGTGTTTCCATGGGATTGCAACGTGACGGTATTGCTCCGTGCACAACCTCGACGTCGTTACCTACAAAAAAACTGTGGAATTATTACACTAGTATTTTCAAGGAACCACTTTGGTTATTCCGTACTGCTGGTTTATTCTCATGGATCTTCCTCACATTTCAGTGATATTTTTCATTCCGTTTAAATATAATTCGTGTTTTGGATGAAAAGCGAGGGAAAATGCATAAACACGCAAGAAACATTGAGGATCTGCAAAGAGTGTCACACAAGATTCCATCCAAAACCATCTTCCTAAACCAACAAAATGAACGACAGACGCTCTCTACATTATGATCCGTGTTCTTTCTCTGACAGTCGTAACAATGTTGGGACAACTCAGTCACCACAGTGCTATCAGCGGAATTAGAATCCACCCCTTAGAAACAGTACAGTAAAGAAATGTTGTTTCGTATGCCACGGTTTGTCTGAATTTGTCAGACATGAGCTGAAAACAGGAAGCACATACATCGTCGGGTTGTTCAATTTGAAGTAACTGTTATGTCACGGAACGGGTAAATAATTTATTTTCAATTTGATCATTACAAGATTGACCAACTCAACTCAACATTCTCTCTCCGGCTGTTGTATCAACCAACCTATCATTAATTTGGTCAGTACTGATGGTACTCTGACATGTATGTATATCTTCTGTGTACACAAAGGTTTTCCCTGGTGATTGTCGACAGATAAACATAGAACCATCAAGATCATTCCACATGCGTAGTGCACGTCTTGTGGCAAGAACTCAATACATAAATATACAATCATTTAAAATATTTTCCTGTCACTGAATGAGCAGATTGATTCACTGATTTGTTTTCATTAACGTTAAATTTCCGGACGCATAAATGAGGGACTTAAAGGATGAAAACATATATACATAGGTGTACATATTAATTCACATATAATCATGCGTTTTATACAACAATGGTCAAGACACATAACTTTGGTTTAGACTATCAAACTCAAACCGGTACTTTTTAATGAATTAATGAAGGCAAAACGTTATGCAATAAACAAAAGACTAGTCAGGGAGCCTCAAATTGGCTAATGAAAACCAGCCTCCCCCTATTTCCTGTGACACTAATTGTAGAGAGCTTAGCTAATGTGGACTAGGTGTATTGGTGAGCATCGGCGTGCCGAGATTCGAGCCCTAAATCAGTAAGCCCAGACTCTCAAACGACAGAGATTTGGAGCACTTAGTTACGCACATGCACATGCAAAATATGAACTCCTTGAGGGTACATGTAAATATAACACTTTAAAACACAGATAACTGCCGGATGATGGAGTTGTTTTCCATATAACTAATCCGTTCTAATGTCGTTCAGTCGCCTCGACGCCCGCCCCCTCCCAGAGACGTAGAGAAGAATTTTGATTTATAACTAATAATTTATGAATAGGTATGGCAAAATTTAATTGCACATGTATGTGCAAATCAAGTGTGAATGCCATTTTAAACCCTTGTTTCCGAGTAAGCAATTCTGAACTCACATATATGACTACTGTATCTTTCAATTTTCAGCACGCACTAGAAACCCAACAGTTTTCAAAATAAACGATTGTTGCTAACGTGACGATTCAGTTGAATCGAATATTTGCTTTGACGTAGGGATCACTAAACACTAAGAAGCAGCTGTCAGGATGGCATATCTATAAAACCGTCGGTATGTGCGTAAGAACGCAGTAACTATGGTGTTTTCACCACTCAAACGTCTAGGAGACAGATGAATAAGTTTGCAAATTAAAATATATCCCAGTATTTGTGATATGATCAAAATGTCCCAAAGCGCTTTCAAATAACTTGTATCTAATGGACACGCCCGATATTGTATATTCCATCCACGTGCCAACACCCGAACGAAGTTTCGTCTCTTTTCAGTCAATTATGCCCGGATACCAGAAGAATTCTGTCGGTTACATAGTGTTCGTTGAACACATTAACCGATTTCATTTTTGTGCTGCCTACAAGTTTATTACACACGCTAATTATGTACTACGCTTTCTCCAACCGTGTAATCTTAGTGGTTGTAATGAACGATTTCTCAAGACGTGCACCTTTGAGATTATTTAGTGACTAATCTTTTGATTCGTGCACTTCACTGACTCCATCTTTAGTTGACCGTGATGTCAATTCCTGTTGCGAAATAGAAGTAGGATAATACTGATAAATTTCATTTGAAAATGGTGGTCTAAATCGATCATTGGTAGAGCAAAACAATAGGACTGGCTGAAAAAATCAATCCGCATCGCACAGCATTGCAGCAATAGCAGCGATCCTCACCCTGGAGAACATAGTTTCCACACAACTGACCACTGAAATTTAGATTATTACGGAGCCAGAGAGGTAAAGTACCAATGCTTTGTTCTTGCTTAAGAGATGTATTTGTTTGCCAAATTTATTCCTCAAGCGGCATCCTCTACGGGAGAAGTGTAATCAATACCAGTGGACCGATCTGGATCTAGATGGTAAAGGCGAAACATTCTAATCTGTGTTAGGATGGCAGGCGAATCGTTAAATTTATTACATTCTCACGAGTAATCCATAATTTTGCATTGTTACCATCTCATTGGTATGTTTTGACGGGAATTCTCTTTGTCTTTTCTCATGGAAGTTCATTTTGATCCAAATGGGGAACAGTTAATATGCAACATCCGGCTGGCACCCATGACAAAGGTCTGATATATTGTAGCACCCCATTGGGATGATCTGTGTAAGCTGTTATTGAGTAAGCACCGATTTAGATGACATTCTAATTTGATTCAGCGTAATGAATCATTTTGTTATAGAAATACCGAACCTGGTTATAAATCGATGCAAGAATAGGCGGCCACTGGGCGTGCTCAGAATAGGAAAACAATACACACAACTAGTAAGTAATTAGTCAAAATTTACGCAACCCCATGTGAGTAAACTAAGCTCTTGAAATAAATACGAGAACCGACTCCACGCCCGGAAGTTTGGTCGAAGGCATTCCCGTTCGGTAGGCGTCCCTTGTACGGTTTTCTGCGCACTCAACACGGGTGGTTGCTGAATTCGACGTTGTACCCCCGCGAGAGATAAGGTCCATAAACTCGGCTCGACTATGGAAAATTTGGCAAAATTTCTGTGCATCTTTGTGTGCATGTGTGTAAGTACACGACAGGAAGCAACCGCGTGGGACAAAGATGAGTGTGACATAATGAACCGGGTTTTATGATCTTCAGCACAGACACAGACACACAGCGAATGCCATAAAGTTTGATTTCTGTTTGTGCGCCGAGATCGGTTGCTCACATGCGAGTGTGTGTGTGTGTGTGCACAGGCCCACACCGTGGTGTGTTCACACCGAGTTATATACTTATGAGTGCATCCGGGTGTGTTCTAACCATTTCGGCAATGTGCACGTACATGTAGCTCAAGTGTGTACAAGGTCGATCCTGACGGTACCAGATGCTAACTGGGAGGGTGAACCGGTCATAAGTCGAACGCGAACCGACGGAGCACAGATCGAGTGCGAGTGGAGACCGGTTCGGCAGGTTTCCTTTCACTTGTGCACACACACACGCATGCTATATTCCAAACGAGGCCACCAGTTGGTGTTTTACGTAACCGGTTTCGAAACCTGTGCCCTATTGTCTAAAGTCAGGAGAAAAAGAACCGGAGTAGCGATGGCAGTCACGATCGCACGATGGCTTTCCAAACGCTCACCCTCCCTGTACGGAACTATAGTCGGTTGGGTTGGGATCTGAGCAAAATAGCCCCGAAGCCGACAGGTCCCCCACTAACATGTGCCAAGGTAACCAACTGACTTTGTCTGCAAACGCGTGAACGCGATTGCGTGTGTGTGTGTGTGTGTGTGTGTGTGTGCGTTCGTGAAAATGGTTCTGAGTGGAACAGTTCGCAGACACGTTCGTGCAACATCCAAACACACACACATATCTCCACCTGTTTCACTCATGTGCCATAGACACCGATGCCACACCAGTACATGCCTACTTGCCTACTTGTCAGCTGGATGAGGCTGAGAGAAATCCGTTTCCCGACACGGTTTATTTATCAAAAGTCATCTACCAACTATGATTGTATTAGACATACAGTTCTCATCTGTCCACAGTCTGAGGGCTTGATATCCACCCAGAAGGGAATTAAATCGGAAGTCCGGCATTAATAGTAATTACCTGGGATAGAAAAGAATCATCGAATTGTGCAGGAAATGTAAAATTAAAGTGCAACCTCAAAATGAATTCCCTCAGATGCGGTTGTAGTGGTCGTCTAGGAAAGCACATTCGTAGGGCGTCTGAACAACAACAGCTGTAATGGAATCGTGGTTTTTTTTTAAACTCACTACCACAAACATGGCGAACAACAAACTGCATACCACCTGTAAAATATCCGTGAAGCACTTGGCAAAATACTCCCCTTGGTGCATAAGAACAAAGTGGAAATGTCAAGAAATTTATTTTTGATAAATCGCTCATAGCATAGATAAATGCATGGTCCGACCTGGTGTTGAATAAATGTGGATTTGTGCAAAATGTTCGGTAGACAACAAGCTGTGGGGTCACGATAACTGAAAACGGGCTAAGTAGGAGGAACTGCACACGGCATAAAGGGTGTTAGTCAAGAATGAATAAAACAGTTGCGTAAGCGTGAGAAAAAAGACAATAAATGCGGAAGGTGGAAAGAGCGGAAAAGGTGTCACACAAGAATATGGGGCAATCACTCATGTAGCCACGATATCTGCAATACTTGAAAGGGGTTAAGTTTCTAGGACAACTCCGGCTTCATTTAAACTATTTGCTATGGATTCTGCAGTTCTGCAGGATCTTCTCACACTTCATCCTTTGGTGTGGTTCTTCTGTGCTGTGATGAGACTTGTAAATGATTTTTCCGAGTCTATTCTGTGTCCACCATGAACCGGATATCATAGGCTTGAACTGTTCAAGCTTCTCACAGTTCCTTCGCTAAGAACGGTGGGACAGTGTTCAGATATTATCTCGAACGAACACATCGTTGTGTGTCTCATATAGCGAGCACTGCAAGTGCACGTGAATTGATATAGAACAAAAGATTGGGAAATTTTGGCCAAATTATTTTTATTATTTCATTCTAATAGTTACAACTACAATATTAATCAAATATGCATGATATCATTCTACAACCAAGTAGATTTCACTGAATCGGGTTCCGGACCGTATCCATTTCAAATCTTTTACTCAGCATAGAAGAATTCCCCATGCTCAAAATCGTACATTGGAATTGACCCAGCGGAATTGATTCTTTTCTTTGAAGTCCAACATTTTGAATGACGGTCAATTTCAATAGTAATGTTTGACTGTGTTTGATGTGTTTACTCCAATAACTTAGTAATTCAAATGTAATGAGGTAAAGAGATTTATTTCGACATCTCGTATTGGGCATTTTCACATGTACATTGGAGATCAAACGTGTGTCTTTGAAAAAATTGTGCGTCGTGCTCATAGTATTAGATCCGTATAGGAATGTTTGGATAAGCCACGACGAGAGAAAACCAAAAACAACAATTTTTCCGGTTGACGACGTTGACTTGAAAAAGGCCTTCCAAGAGGGTCGAAACGTCGTCAACCAGAAAAACTACGAGATCAAACGTATCTGAAACAGCAAAAATTTAAACGGATGAAATTTTATTAGCCTCAACGGTCAGAAATTCGATAACCAACAGAGAGACTATAATGAGTAGCTTGATATGAACCGGGTGTGCACAGGGAAAACGATATTCGGTTTCAGAGTAGTTCATCCCAGGTCATTCCCCTCTACTTACAGTTCAAATTGACAATCGATTTTAGGACGTGTGTACAAGTTTCATTTTTCTTCTTCTTTAGTTGCAAGTCAAATTTGATTCGTTAAGAGCATCCCAAAGGAAAAATAGGTTTCTTTTCTTTTCGTATTTTTCTTTCTTGACAATCAACGCAATAAATACATTTTGCTTTGCAGCACAATTTCCCCCATCCGTTTTCTCCCTAATACCATGAAACAACTCAATCAATCGATTTATTACCAACAATATTTGATTGAACACCTTCAACGATGATATGAACCACAATGCGAAGCAGCGTGACTTCGCAATGTAATCACACCGAATTCACACATCGCTCTATTGTTTGCTACACATGCGACCCGGCTCTTTGTGCATCCGCCAGTTGTCACCATCATGTGCCAATGGAGCATGTGACCGTGTGAGTGCTCGGAGAAAAACAGACGGCATAGTTTGTGGGTGGCCGCCAGCGATCACTGATAGAATTTTGCACCACCTTCCATCACGGGTTCCTCCGCTTCATCAAAACCTAAAAACGTACCGTACAGTGCCGAAAGCGTTGGCTA